>JAEIFM010000494.1:155000-296693 GCA_018901885.1 Zaprionus kolodkinae | reverse complement strand
AATCTCAACGCATCGACTTTGCTCATCAGGAACGAGCCTGTTCTTCGACGTTTTTGAACCAGCCCTTTGTTTGGACAGCAACCAGTTCTGCAAACCAACTGGGTTGGACATTATCTGGCGAATCTCACATTCAAACATTAAACGTTCCTCGCTGATTTCTCTTACAAGGCGACAACTCAACAAATTCAAGACTCTTCCGCTCGAAGGGATTTAGTCAAACGGTTTTGGGAGATCGAAAACTATCTTCTTCCTAAACTCGATGTCAGAAGAGGACTCTTTTGTGAAGGATTTCTTCAAGCAAATCACCTCTGCGTCTTCAAGAAAATGGACAATACTCGGTCAAAGCTTTCATTTAAAACAGATGTTTGCAGTAGCAAAATTCTTACCATCGTGCTGCGCAGATTCAGGGGCTTGGAGACCAGCTGGCCAAGGATCCCAACATCAAATGCCAGCCACGCTGCATTTGTTTAAGAACTCTCAAGCAGTTACCTTCTCTTCTGTTTCTGATGGATCAAGCAAAATGACCTCTGGCTACTCTCTGAATGATCTATTGCTGGCAGGACCCACAATTCAAGCCACAATATTCACCACATTGCTCAATTTCGATTTTCCAAGTAGCTTCTATGCGGAGATAAATGTACAGATGTGTCAAAGTTTCTCATCCTGATGAATACTTACAGATAATTTTATGGCGCGATAACTCAAGAAGATGACATAAAAGCATACAAATTGGACACACTCACATATGGTACCAAATCGCAGCGTTTCTGGCAATAAGGACTATGCATCAGCTAACTTGATGAAGGAGGAAGCGTTCCCTATTGACTCGGGGATGAGTTCGGAGGAAGACTCGTAGACGACCTTACCATGTCTGATTGGGAACGGCACATTGAAGACGTAGTGGAAATTAAACACTCCAAAGTCCGGGGCTGCTCAGCCGTGGCCAATTCCCCATTCGCAAATGGGTGGCAATGAATCAGCCGTGCTCGTGGGTGACTCGAAGTGGATAAAGGCTGCTAACATTGATGATCGAAATGGAATCGCGAAAGCAGCAGGGCTGGTATGGAACGTCAGTTCTGACAACTTCTTATTCAATTTTTCAAAAATTTTGCCGGATGGACCAACCACCAGCGCGCTGATTTCATCACGGTCGCCAAGAACTTTTTGATCCATGACGTTGCTTCTATCGTTACAAAGGCCAGGCATGTTTGTCCAAGCATTATGGAAACATCAACTCAACTGGGACGAGCGCGCAATGCCAGCAAGGCTACAATCAGCATGGAGCCAGCTTTTTCTCCTCCGGCACTCCATTTGTCGGTGCACTCAAATTTCCACGGTACGCGATGATTCCTGCAGCATCATTTCAAATTCATGCATTTTTGTGTTCAAAGCGGTCTGGCATACGGCGCTTGTATTTACCTTCGTTCGGAATCACAGGACTCAATATCAACACATCTTTTATCAGCAAAATCTAAGTCGCCCCTTTGAAAACTCTTACGATACAAAGTTGGAATTGTCAGCTGCATTGGTTCTAGCTGGTGGGGTCGCTAAATAAAGCAATTGTTCCATTTTCAATGTGAACAATTATGGATGAACTCCACGATAAAGCATTCTGTGGTTCTGAGTCATCGTAGTCAGATTCCAACGTATTTGTTTTTCAAATAAAGTCAGTAGAATACAGAATTTAAACTCAAGGAATGAGCAGCATCACATTGCCAACAACCTAACATCTACCACAACATACTATCCTCTCAGAGACCCTTTTGCCAAAGGGTGATGGGACAAGCTGTGAAGGAAGCTGATTATCGTTTCTTGGCACGAGCCCAAATCCAGTGGCCTACAAACGTGCTGCCAGATGTCGACTTGCCAGAACGCCGTCGCAAGGTGCTGATCACCACAACAAATACGATTTAACCGGTTTTGCAAATATCAAAACTCAGATTCTCTAACTTCTTTACCTGGCAATTTTTGCAATATGTTCGCAAATTTTGGCTCACTTTTATCGAAGAAATGCACTAAGCTACGCTCAATTTGCGACCGTCGAGGATCTGCGCATGACGGTACATATCTCTTTTTCATTTAAAAAACATACAAAGAAGTCGCCTTTGCCATGAACTATGCGATGCTTTCCTCAAAGAAGTCGCTTCCAGCCAAAAGCAATTTGCTTTCTCTCTACCCATTCATCGACGGAAATGGACTCATCAGAGTTGAGCCGAGGCTACACAATTCACCAACTGGATTTTGACGCGCGTCATCATTTTGCTTCCCTAGGGGCACCCCGGTGCAAATGCAATCATCGTGCATTATCACCGGGATTGCTGCATGCAGGCCAAGAAGTCTTCTCGCATAAGCTGGCAAGGCAGGCATATTATTGGAGGAATCAAAACTGTGGCCAGCGTCATCAATAAGTGCTTGAGATGCATTCATGCAAAACTGTCTCTTGACATAATATGGAGCAGGCATGCCAACCGTCAGGTTCGTTAATCACGGCGTTCCACACAACAGAGATCGATTACGCAATGGACCTTTTCTTTACAAGCCGGGAACCAGGAATAAGGCACCTGAAAAATTTTCACATATCCATTTTTATCTGGCACAGTACTAAAGCTGCTCATCTCAGAAGATCAATCAGGGATGCTAACGACAGCAGTGTGCTGCTCACGGGCCGCACCTCGAAGTATCAGAGACTTAAACACGCGTTATCTGGACAGACAACGGGAACAACTTCATTCAGCGCTAAAAACGATTAGCTGAACTGAAATGACTCTTAAGCGACCCGCACAACAGCGCTTCATGTCGGAGGTTTATCACAGCTAATGATTCGTTGAACTTTATACGCCCGATCTCCACATTTTTGGTGGATTATGGGAGGCGGCAGTCAAGTCTGCCAAAATATCGCACAGCGCCTTCGTGCTGCTGGGTCTTCTGTTTTTAGCTCTCGATGAACTGGCCATCTAGTCCTGTGAGCACAGGCAGTTCATGAGAATTCTCGCCCCTCTATGCAATTTCAAGCCCAGACGACTCAAGCTTTCTAACGCCTGCACACTTTCTCCATTGGATCCGTTCACAGCTATGATGAGCCTGACATCACCCATTTGAAGGAAGGGGCTGATAAATCCTTCAGCAACGTATGCCAAGAATGCGTCAAAATTTCTGGCGCAGTAGATGCCGAATATCTGACGTTTCTTCAAAGGACTTTTAAGCAAATGGAAAACTTCACGACAGGCCCTCAGGCTGGCTCGCCCAGTGCTGCTCAAGGATGAAAATCTTCCTGCACACTAAAAAATGGAGGCTCATTCAGGTGAGATTCACGATATGCCATGACACGTATTAGCGTTCCCAGGAGTCAGCTGTGGTTCAAACCTCAGTTGGCCTGATCTCAAGCAGGCTCTTGTGGCTCAAGCTTGCAGTTCTGCACCTCTTTCGGACATATCAGTTGAAAGTGATCACTTCCCATGGGAGTATGTCGTGAGCAGAGCGAACTTTATGGCAAGTTTCTCATTTACGTGTAATCTTAACAACTGTTTGTTTGACTGCAAAACTCTGTTATGAACTCATTATGCACAGTATAAAAACTGAATTGCTCTGGCATTGATCATTACATTCTTTACCATTCTTACACATCTACTGGTCATGTACACACGCGCGTCTATTCATAAATTCGACTATTAAAATTGCAACAAGTGAAGATTAACTAAAATAAACAATTGAACAAAGCAAGAACTTTTTATTTAGCTGGAAATTAAGTTCCAAGGTGGACATTAGGTTTCCTCTAAACATTTGGTGACCCCGACGTGAATTTTCAACTGGTTTACGTGGTCTTATTCGCAATTTTCGTGGTCGTTTGATTTGTTGTTACAAGTTTCGGTGGCAAATCAGTATATGAACATTCGTTCGCTCATGGTTAATTGTTGCATGTGGTAACAATATAAAACCTAAAGATTTGTACATATCGGTGTACTCAACGATTCGCGCGCGAAAATTCGGTGACGCACCTGCACTCATTTCTTTCATTCTTTCAGTGCCCAGTTCAGTATTATCTATACCACAGCGCTGTTGCGTCAACAGCTCTGTTGCATATCGTTGTATAGACATTGATTAACTTTTATATAAGATTCATACAGTTCAACAATATATCTAATGAGCATCTGCTTGCATATCCGTTGTACAGTAAAAATATATGTAAAACAAATCGTCATTGGGTGCATATATACATATATCAAGGCAATAACTTAATGAGTTATTTTCAAAAGGTGCATCTCAGCTTTTATATTGTTGTGCGGTTATAACATTTTCTGCATACATACGGTCTTTTATAACGGCGCGTATCATCCAGGGCATTCCTTTTTGTTCAAAAGACACAGTCTCATCTATTCCGGCGTTGCAATGACCGAGCACCGGATGATAAATATTTCTACAGGCGAAAGCAGATTCTTGTGAAACGTCAATTGGATCGCTTGGAATGCCAATCTTGCTGCTAGAAAATCGCTGGAATGGACGAGTCAGACTTTTCAGTTCGATTGGGTATCTGCGGAAACGATGAAAGCGAGATTTCAATGATGCGCAATCGCCTTAAGAAAAAATGGATCTTGCGGAGTTAACCTCCAGCTCCCCATGAGGCTGACACAGCGATGCATACATTGAGGTTAAGTCTGCGCATCATCGTGAACTCGTATTGGTGCCGAAACGCCGAAGAGTCGCGTTCCTAAATTTACGCACCAGTGCGTAACTTTACAAGCGACACCGGCATCATCGCGGTTCGATCATCAGGCTTCCATGAAACTCTGGCAGCCAAATTAAATGAGGCTCGTACATGGATTGGCCACACTTTTACGCCATCTTCTCCACAGTTATCAGAAGACGACTTTGAAATGGTAGGGTTGAAAAATTCAACATCTCTTATCTTTGCTTAAGAGGAGTCGCATTGGAGACCATACGCTCCACAGGATCCAGAGCCGACTGAAGACAACGCCTACTGTCTTAAATACCAGCTGTGTTAAATCGATTCGATAATAAATTGTTTCCTGCTTTTACGTAAAGAATAATTTTTGGGAACTCCATCAGGGTGTGGAGAAAGGGCTCGGCTGTTGCTTGCACGGACGCTCAGTGACAAAATGAACTCATTTAAGAGCCATCAACGTTAGCGAATCCTGTTCAAATCTTGGATGGTTTTTGTTGCTGGTGACCCAAAGGCTTGATCCAGCACGCGTGAGCGATGGAGAATCTGATTGGACCCAACGAACTTCCAGCATTGGAAAACGGCGGCTCCGCCGTTTTGGAAAAAAGATGCCAGGCTATGGAAAACGGTCGAAAATGCTATGAACACTAACACCTAACTGCAACCAAGACTGAAGGAAAATCATCACGCCAAATGCAGAAAACTCAAATCCTTTATCACTTTGTCTTCGCCCTCAACATCGAACCACAAAGGCAACATCGCAAAGTAGTGCAATGGATTGGAGACATTATATTTCAAAATGTGCTCGATTTTTGAACCTCTCCTTTGATCAGCGCGCGAAGCTGGCATGCATATGCTTAAATTGTTTTTCAGGGGGCACACTGCAACCAGTGCAGATCAGGTAGCTGCAGACACGCAGTGTCAGTAGGAAGCCCATCCACACCACAACTCACCACGCCTCTGTCAGCCAACTCTGCACCCAGCTCCTCCTGGCAGTTGATCAGGCTCATCTCACTTCAACTTATCTGATTCAGGTTTCATGCAGCTCCACACTGGCCTCAAGTGATATCCTTTGATGATAATTTGCGTGTTACTATTTACGACATGGTTTACAGTGCACAAAATCGTTTTGGAGAGCACATTGTACCATTTTGTTTTTAGATTCTGCTTCTGCAAAGCTAATTTTATCACTACTCGTTTCATAAATCGGCTACAGCTAAAACTTAGTCGATCGTGGCAACAAATCTCAGAGATGGGAAGACCACGCTGTGAACTCTGATAAGGGTGCGTGCGAACATCGATTTGTCAGTCATAAAAACATGGCTATGGGCCTCACGTTTGTGGCAAGTCGGCGAGCGGGCCATCAGGACTACACCGGCACGGCATGATTTCGCAAGATACTTTCCAAGATACCTGCCAACGTCGTTCTTGCTGGTCGAATTTTCACGCAATCTCAACCGCAGCCTGCCATCAAACCATCATCGGAGCAGGTCGTTCTTCGACTAATTTTGCACTGGGCAAATACGTTTTGATAAAGCAAACTAGTTCTGCAGGAAACAAGAAGCTGGTTGGACGATCTGGCGAGGTCTCCACATTTCAAAGCATTAAACGTTCATCGCTGAACACGCCACCAGGGCACTCAACAGAATTCAGAACTCTTCGCTCGAGTTTATTCAAAGCGGTTTTGGGAGATCGAAAACTATAAAAGCTCTTCAAGCTTCGATGTCGAGAGGACTCCTTTTGTGAGGGATTTCTTCAAAGTATAAGAATACACTCGTCTTGAAAATGGACAATACTCGGAGTCAAGCTTCCATTTAAAACAGATGTTTATGCTCAAGGAAATTCTTACCATCAGTGGCTGCGCAGAATTCAGGGCTTGGAGACAGAGAAGCTGGCCAAGGATCCCAACATCGTCATAATACGCTCTGGCTATTCAAAATACCTCAAAGCTTTAGGTCACATAATCTCTTGTTTCTGATGGATAAGCAAAGAATGGAAGCCTCTGGCTACTCCTCACAGACCAGACCATTGCTGGCGGGACCACAATTCAAGCCACAATATTCACCACAGTACTCAGATTTCGATTTTCAAGAAATAGCTCTAACATAGGAATATAGTACAAGTAGCACCAGGAATGTGTCCGAGGTTTCCTCATCTGATGAATAACACGAATAATTTTATGGCGCGATACTCAGAGAAGATGACTATAAAAAACATACAAATTGGACACACTCACGTATGGTACCAGAAATCAAAGCGTTTCTGGCAATAAGGACTACGTAAATAAACTAGCACTTGATGAGAGCAAACAGTTCCCCTAGAAGTGACAGGGATCAGTTCAAGAGGGCTCTACGTAGACGACCATATGTCTGGTGGAGACAGCATTGAGGAACGTAGTGAGAAATTAAAGCTCGCCAGGTCAAGGGCTGCTCAGCCGTGGCCAATTCCCCATTTGAAATGGTTGCTCTAATGAATCAATAGGTGCTCGATAGTGACTGAAGTGAGATGGGAGAAGCTGCTAACATTTGATGATCGAAATGGAATCCGCAAAAGGCTTGGGGCTGGTATGGAACGTCAGTTCTGACAACTACTTAATTCCAAGTACAAAAATTTTGCGGATGGATAAGCCGCGGCGCGCTGTTCATCACGTTACGCCAGAACACGATAACCGGTTTAATTGCGCCTATCGTTACAAAGGCAAAATATTTATCAAACATTATGGAAACATCAACTCAACTGGGACGGCCGCACTGATAGCAGCGAAACTACAAATCAACATAGAACCAACACTGCTCTCAACTTTCCATTGTCAGTGCACTCAAAATTTCCGTACGCGATGATTCCTGCAGCATCATTTCAAATTCATGCATTTAACCCAATCCACCACCAACAACCTAAACCTAACTTTGCCATTTACCTTCGTTCGGAATCACAAGGACTCAATATCAACACATCTTTTATGCTCAAAAATCTAAGAGTCGCCCCTTTGAAAACTCTTACAGTACAAGGAGTTGGAATTGTCAGCTTACATTTGGTTCCTAGCTGAGATTAGTTAGCTAATCTCAGCTGCGTTTGTTCCATTTAATGTGAATACCGTGCTTCGGTCCGACTCTACAACAGCAGCTCTCGTAAGTTCGATCATCGCCATCGGAATTCAACACTGTATTTGTTTTTCAAGTAGATCAGTAAGACCACAAGGAGTTAACTCAGGAAATGACTTGGCATCACGTGCCAACAGCCTGTAACCCATCCTGACATACTATCTCAGAGGCTGCACCGAGGGAATTGATGAATGACAAGCTATTAGGCTGGTCCTCAGTTTCTTAACGAGCCCAGGCATCTCTAGTATTTCTAAGCGTTGCTGCAGATGCGACTTGCCAGAACATAGTCATAACTACGATCCACCACAACAAAATACAGTTTAACCAGTTTTGCAAAATATCAAACTCAGTTCACTTCTTTGCAACGAATTTTCCTTATGTTCGCAAATTTTGGCTCACTTTATCGAAGAAATGCACTCAAGCTACCAGCTCAATTTGACCGATAAGGGATCTCATGGGCACATATCTCTTTGTTAAAAACATACAAAAGTCATATGCCATAGACCCATGCGTTAACTTCCCCAAAATCCAGCGTTCCACACAACAGGAATCGATTACTGTGGGGACCTTTTCTTTACAAACCAAGAGACCAGGGAGCCAGGCACCTGAAAAAGTGCTACATATCCATTTTTATCTTAAACTGGTACTAAAGCTACTCATCTCGAAGTCGTCAGGACCTAACGACAGCATCATTTATTCTTGCGCTCTTGGGCAGCTTTTTATAAGTATCGAGGGTGCAATACTAACGTTATCTGGACCAGACAACGGAACAAACTTCGTTGGCGCTAAAGCAAGGTAGCTGAACTGAGAGAATTATTCAACGACCCACACAACAGCGCTGTATCGAGAAGTTTGTCCTTCAATGAATTCGTTGGAACTTTATACAACACGATCTCCACGTTTTGGTGGTTAACATGGAAGCGGCAGTCAGGATCTGCCAAATATCACTTCTTTCGTGCTGCTGGGTCTTCTGTTTAGCTCGATGAACTTCGTACTCTAGTCTATGAAATTTCGGCAATTCTCATTCTCGCCCACTCATGCAATTCAGCCGAACGACCTCAAGCTTTCAGCTCTGCACTTTTCTCATTCGGGGTCTACGTTCACAGCTATAGATGAGCCTGACATGCCATTTTGAAGGAAGGGCGTCTCAATCGCTGGCAACGCGTATTGCCCAATGCGTCAAAAAATTTACCTGGCGCAAGTGGAATTGCCGGAAGACATATCTGGCGTTTATTCGGGCGCGCAAATGGAAAGCTTCGCGAACGGCCCTCAAGGCTGGCTCTTAGTGCTGCTCAGGATGAAAATCTTCCTGCACTAAAATGGAGGCTCGGCAAGGGTGGAGTCCACGATACCAGGCGATGATGGCGTTCCCGGGTAGCCATGGTTCAAACCTCGGTTGGCCTGATCAAGCAGCTGTAGCAAACTTGCAGTTCACCCTCTGGACCATATCGGTTGGTGATCACTTCCAACGGGGGCGCCCGTCGGGAGCAGGGCCGGAACTTTCTGGATTTATGTTTAAATGTAAATGCTTTAGCGCCACTGTTTGTTTGACTGCAACTCTGTTATGACTCTGTTGCATGTACATGCTTAAAAGCTAGTTGCTCACAACATTAGTCATTACATTCTTTACCATTCTTTACCTCTGCGGTCATGTACACACACGCGTCTATTCTATAATTCAAGGCTATTCAATTACTGCTCAGTAGATTAACTAAATAAACAATTGAACAAACGAGCTTTTGTTGGCAATTAGTTGCAAAGGGTGAGACCGTTTTCCTATAAAAGCCATGACCTTGCACTTCGAACAGTTTAAATATAGCAAATTACGGCTACACCAAAAAACTGAGTCAATATCGACTTGAAGTGAATTAACGGTCAGTTTATTGTATGTTAAGAAATGTTTCACATCTTCAGCATACATTAGAATATTAGAATAGTGTAGAACAGAGGGAAGATCGCTTATAAAAAAGGTTAAAGAGTAAAGGGCCGTGGTGACTGCCCTGAGGAACACAAGAGGATACAGAGATAGGCTAAGATAGCAAACATTTGAATAATACCCTTTGGGACCTACAAATTTAGTAATTGGAGATCCAAAGGAGCAATACGATTAAGCTTATGAAGAAGAAGTAAGTGATTTACTGAATCAAATGCTTTGCTGAAGTCTGTGTAGACCACATCAGTTTGCATTT
Source organism: Zaprionus kolodkinae (assembly GCA_018901885.1). Taxonomy (NCBI): domain Eukaryota; kingdom Metazoa; phylum Arthropoda; class Insecta; order Diptera; family Drosophilidae; genus Zaprionus; species Zaprionus kolodkinae. The sequence goes on along the minus strand of JAEIFM010000494.1, from coordinate 286,725 downwards.
TCTTCTAAAAACCTTTATTAATTATTGAAGTGAATTCCAGAAGATTCGTGGTAGTAGATCGAGATTTTACAAAGCCATGTTAATGAGGCGAAATAATTGACTTGCACTTATGTGTGAACTCCACAGTAATAATTTTTTCCAACAACTTTGGAATAAAGAATAATTTGAAATGCACCATTACTTCCGACTAAGACCCTTTTTTATGATGAGGGATAGAAAAAGATTCTTTTCAGATTCGAGGAAACGTACAAGATGCTAAAGACAAGTTAAATAACTATATAAGCTACTGGCACAAAAACTAAGTATGCATCCTGGTACTCCGTCAGGGCCGGGAGAGAAGATTGGATTAATAGAGCATAAATTAGTCCGTAATGATTACTCATCAATCATATCACAAGAAGTGGAATTTTATCTCTGAGTTAATAACGGATATGGAAGATTATTGTCGAAGTTAGTAGAGGAATAGGTAGATTGAAAAAAGTTTGCAAACAGATCATCAGCGTCTTGATCACTGGTTGCTTTCTTGTTTTCATATACAAAATAAGGTGGGAAACTGTTAGATTTTCGTTTAATGTTAACAAAGTTATATAATTGTTTATGTTTACGTGCAAATTTAAGTCGACAACGATTTCTATATTTCTTATAAGATAAACTGTTGCAAGTGCTAAAATTTGTCTTTGCAACTATGTATCGGGTATAATCAGAGGGATTACCCGAAGAAGTACATTTTTTATAAAGCCGGGATTTCACATTTTTTAACCTTAGTAGTTCACGTGTATATCACGGAAGCCAGTTAGACTTTGCACACGGAACACAAACATCAAAAAAGGATTAAAAAAAATATGCGATGCCAGAATTTAAATCTGAACACGAATAAAATAAAGACCAATCATGAGTAGAAATAAGATAGTTAAGCTTAAGTTGCGAAAGCAACGCGATTTTAAGTTAGGCATAACTATTGACGTTTGCACTGGTGATATGGATCTTCAGAAAGGATCGATTCTAAAAATCGTGTTAGAAAGAGAATCAGAGAAAAAAATTAAGTCAAGAGTATTGCCACTGATGTTACGAAAAGGGTTAATTTGAGACAAGCATAATTCATAAAGGCTATTAATAAATGAATTATCCACTGATGGAATTAAACAATTGGCTTGAGAGGACCATGAGACTTGAGGCAAGCTAAAGTCGCCAAAAATCAAGAGGTAATCTCTGTCCTAAAGTTTAGAAACATACAAAGAAAATTCAGGAGAAGGAGGAATATAGGAACAAGTTAGATAAATTAAAATTTGATTCACGCTTACTTTCACACACACAAATTCAACATGAGGTGGACAATGCGTCAAAATAATTTCTGACGACATGTCTGATTCAACAGCAATAAGAACAGCACCACCGGATCGTGATAGACGGTCACACGTGAAGGTAGTGTATTTATTAGGAACAAGTTCTACGTTACTTATTGTAGGCCTTAACCAGGTTTCAGAAAGTATTGGTATTTTGAAATCAACAGATGAGCTATCAACAAAAAGATTAGAAATCTTAGTGTTAAGACCTCTAACGTTTTGATAGGCAATAGAAAGATGCAATATTAGTTTTTTGCATGCATTCCATCTTTTGGAGTTCTGGAGGTCTTCGTTGGAGACAAAATTGTTAACGTTTGCATGGATACGGTGGTTCGACTTTTTTGTTTTGGAGTGAACTCCTTAACAATTAGGTCGGGCGGCCAAAAAGTACCACAGCAAACAGCTGGGAGACTTATCTTGAATGAAGATATGTCCCGCGAAAATATGAAGTTTAACTTCTCAACCAACATATTTGGTATATGTAATTTTGAAAGGATATACGATTGTACATCCTCACTAGTAGTGTCAGGGGCTAATCGGGAGACAAACATTACTTTCTTCGGCTTCACCACAACAAGAGGTTTTACACTTTGTACAGTGTTTGCCGATAAATTGGTCGTGGCCATCTTGTTTTTGATCTAACTGGAGCTAGGCAAGATAGGCAACGGAAGAGGGTCAACTCCTAAAGTTGTCTTGTCATTTCTTTTGTTCAAAGAGACCATGTATTTTTATACCCGCTACTCATAGAGTAGAAGGGAACAGGGCAAAGGAAACATCTCGAACCCCATAAAGTGTATATATTCTGAATCAGTATCAACAGCATAGTCGATGTGTCCGTCCGTGTTAACATCTGGATCTCAGCTATTATAGAAGCTAGAGCTCCCAAATTAGGTGACAATGTGTTATTAGTGCAGGCTGATCAAGTTTATTTTGGATTTTTGGCAAGCCTTCACCCGCCTCCATAAATTAAAAAAAATATTAGCTTTACAGCAACGGTTTTATATATACGTTATAAATACCATCTTGCGGACGTTTCGTTGAAATTTCAGTAAGATTGGATGATAAATATGGACGATATTAAGAAAATAGAAGTGCCATGTGACCACGTGTTTTTGTCTGTTTTGTTATGTTAGATATGCAAGATCCAGGTTCAACTCCGGCGGCAAGCATATTTTTTTTCAATTATATGTACCAAAATTATTTGCACTTTTCATAATTTCAATTTTATGATATTTGCATAATAGACTTAGTGGCTAGGTGGATGTGGTCGTTGACTGTCGAACGAAGCGGTGCGAGTTCAAGTGGGTTTGTTAAAATACTTTTAAGTTTTTTAAACAGAATTTTAAGGGGAGTGAGTTGTTATTGTCTTACATACACGATACGATAATATTTTGTTTTTATCCTGTACGACAAGCTGAAAGGGCTGAGAATTCAACTTTGCCGATCTAGTTAAGTATGCGCTAATGGCAGAGCGGTAATAGTTGCAGACTGCATATACCCAATATTTAAGAGGACCATGGTTGAAATCCTCACATTGGTATATTTTTTTGGTTTATATTTTATTTCTGTTTGCTATATATTCATTTAAAATCGATGTTAACAAAATTTTTACTACATTTAGGCACATTTAGAATCCTTAGTGATTTTTGGCAGCAACATACAACATACCTGGTTGGATTATTGAATTTCTCAATAAATATGTGAGGCATAATTTTATTTATTTATGTATTTATTAAACGTCAACTATGACAGTCGACTTGAAATTAAAATTAGTTTAAATCTTTAGATTAAAATTAGATATAATTAAAATTAAAAAAAAATAATAATTAAGGTTCAAAATTTTGTTTTAAAATTTAATTATATAAAAAATTTAAATTAATTAAGAATATATTTATATTTTTAAATTTAGGCTGGGAAATATAAAACAAGAATGCCCGATCCAGCGTTTGTTACAAAGGCTTGGGGAAAACCCAGTAAAACCTAATTAAATCGGTAGATTAGTATTAGTTGTTAGGATGTATAGTTAATTGTTGTTAGGAGAAAACTACCTAACCAGGTAGTTTAATCATTTAATAGACGAGAAGGAGGGTTTCGTGTTGATTATTCTAAAATGCTTATTGTAATTAACACAGAGAACTCTAAATGAACCATGTAAGCTATAGTTTTTGTTAGAAAAGCCCAACGAAAGTAGTAAAACATTACAGGTAACCCTAGAAGGAACACAAAAGTTAGTTGGTTAAGCAGGAAAGGAGAGGAGGAGTCAATGTCGTATTTTATTAGTTTTATTATAACTAAAAAGCATTCAGCATAATACTATGGTTAGTTAAGGAGTGTAGGTTAATTAGCAGGAGTCTGCTTGAGTAAGGTGGTAAATCTACTCTAGAAACCCAGTTAAAGCGACGCAAAGCAAAGAACAAAAATTGTTTTTGGACGACTCATTTCTGTCTTGATGGACCATAGACAGGATCCATATTCCAAAATCGGGCGAACAAGAGAAGTAAATAACAATTTTGTCTTAAAATGGTCTTCGAATTCTTAAGCTCATCTTTTAATTAAGCCAAGAGCTCGATACAACATATTGACAATGAGTGTTATATGGCAATCTTGACAATCAATTTCAACTTATGATCAAAAAGAATTCCAAGATCCATTACTTCAAAAATTCTGTGAAGTGGAAATTGATCAAGGGTATAGTTGACAACGTGAGAATTACTTCTATAAAAAGCCATGACCTTGCACTTCGAACAGTTTAAATATAGCAAATTACGGCTACACCAAAAAAACTGAGTCAATATCGACTTGAAGTGAATTAACGGTCAGTTTATTGTATGTTAAGAAATGTTTCACATCTTCAGCATACATTAGAATATTAGAATAGTGTAGAACAGAGGGAAGATCGCTTATAAAAAGGTTAAAGAGTAAAGGGCCGTGGTGACTGCCCTGAGGAACACAAGAGGATACAGAGATAGGCTAAGATAGCAAACATTTGAATAATACCCTTTGGGACCTACAAATTTAGTAATTGGAGATCCAAAGGAGCAATACGATTAAGCTTATGAAGAAGAAGTAAGTGATTTACTGAATCAAATGCTTTGCTGAAGTCTGTGTAGACCACATCAGTTTGCATTTTCTTCTAAAAACCTTTATTAATTATTGAAGTGAATTCCAGAAGATTCGTGGTAGTAGATCGAGATTTTACAAAGCCATGTTAATGAGGCGAAATAATTGACTTGCACTTATGTGTGAACTCCACAGTAATAATTTTTTCCAACAACTTTGGAATAAAGAATAATTTGGAAATGCACCATTACTTCCGACTAAGACCCTTTTTTATGATGAGGGATAGAAAAAGATTCTTTTCAGATTCGAGGAAACGTACAAGATGCTAAAGACAAGTTAAATAACTATATAAGCTACTGGCACAAAAACTAAGTATGCATCCTGGTACTCCGTCAGGGCCGGGAGAGAAGATTGGATTAATAGAGCATAAATTAGTCCGTAATGATTACTCATCAATCATATCACAAGAAGTGGAATTTTATCTCTGAGTTAATAACGGATATGGAAGATTATTGTCGAAGTTAGTAGAGGAATAGGTAGATTGAAAAAAAGTTTGCAAACAGATCATCAGCGTCTTGATCACTGGTTGCTTTCTTGTTTTCATATACAAAATAAGGTGGGAAACTGTTAGATTTTCGTTTAATGTTAACAAAGTTATATAATTGTTTATGTTTACGTGCAAATTTAAGTCGACAACGATTTCTATATTTCTTATAAGATAAACTGTTGCAAGTGCTAAAATTTGTCTTTGCAACTATGTATCGGGTATAATCAGAGGGATTACCCGAAGAAGTACATTTTTTATAAAGCCGGGATTTCACATTTTTTAACCTTAGTAGTTCACGTGTATATCACGGAAGCCAGTTAGACTTTGCACACGGAACACAAACATCAAAAAAGGATTAAAAAAATATGCGATGCCAGAATTTAAATCTGAACACGAATAAAATAAAGACCAATCATGAGTAGAAATAAGATAGTTAAGCTTAAGTTGCGAAAGCAACGCGATTTTAAGTTAGGCATAACTATTGACGTTTGCACTGGTGATATGGATCTTCAGAAAGGATCGATTCTAAAAATCGTGTTAGAAAGAGAATCAGAGAAAAAAATTAAGTCAAGAGTATTGCCACTGATGTTACGAAAAGGGTTAATTTGAGACAAGCATAATTCATAAAGGCTATTAATAAATGAATTATCCACTGATGGAATTAAACAATTGGCTTGAGAGGACCATGAGACTTGAGGCAAGCTAAAGTCGCCAAAAATCAAGAGGTAATCTCTGTCCTAAAGTTTAGAAACATACAAAGAAAATTCAGGAGAAGGAGGAATATAGGAACAAGTTAGATAAATTAAAATTTGATTCACGCTTACTTTCACACACACAAATTCAACATGAGGTGGACAATGCGTCAAAATAATTTCTGACGACATGTCTGATTCAACAGCAATAAGAACAGCACCACCGGATCGTGATAGACGGTCACACGTGAAGGTAGTGTATTTATTAGGAACAAGTTCTACGTTACTTATTGTAGGCCTTAACCAGGTTTCAGAAAGTATTGGTATTTTGAAATCAACAGATGAGCTATCAACAAAAAGATTAGAAATCTTAGTGTTAAGACCTCTAACGTTTTGATAGGCAATAGAAAGATGCAATATTAGTTTTTTGCATGCATTCCATCTTTTGGAGTTCTGGAGGTCTTCGTTGGAGACAAAATTGTTAACGTTTGCATGGATACGGTGGTTCGACTTTTTTGTTTTGGAGTGAACTCCTTAACAATTAGGTCGGGCGGCCAAAAAGTACCACAGCAAACAGCTGGGAGACTTATCTTGAATGAAGATATGTCCCGCGAAAATATGAAGTTTAACTTCTCAACCAACATATTTGGTATATGTAATTTTGAAAGGATATACGATTGTACATCCTCACTAGTAGTGTCAGGGGCTAATCGGGAGACAAACATTACTTTCTTCGGCTTCACCACAACAAGAGGTTTTACACTTTGTACAGTGTTTGCCGATAAATTGGTCGTGGCCATCTTGTTTTTGATCTAACTGGAGCTAGGCAAGATAGGCAACGGAAGAGGGTCAACTCCTAAAGTTGTCTTGTCATTTCTTTTGTTCAAAGTTGGCAAGACAGAAATATCTCTAACAATGGGCTTCCCAGAGCAGGACGGGAGTGGAGAGGTAAAACTCACCAAAAGAGGGTCGTTTGTGGGAAGAAGAGGGTTTGAAGATGTTTCAGATGTTACTGGAAGAGGAACTTTTGAGTGATCAACTGCCACTGGAATAGGAAAAGGTTTTTTTGTGGCATTAAAGGCGGTTATGATGAGTCTCAAGATCCATAAACTCGGACATGAGACTCGTGAAAAGAGAGCAAATACGGGAAAAACCGGGAGAAGTATTTGTAAAAACTTTACGAAGCTCTAATTCGCCCACACGACAATTAAGGTAAGATGTTTTTATTTATTGCATCTCTGATCTTTAAAGAGAGGCCAGCGCATTTTACGTGCATGAAATTATCGCACAGCCAGCAGCCAATGTAATCGGCATTGGGATCAGCAGCGCATTTGCAATTCGATGCGCAGCAAGGCATTTTGAAAACGATTAAAAATAAAAAGACAAATGAAATAAAAAATATAAAGATTTAAAACCGACCGTTAACTATTTTATATAAGCAGATGTACCCAACACACGTAGGGAACTCCAAAAAATGCTGCGAAAAGAAAATAGGAATAAGCAGAAACAATAAATGAGAGAAACAGTTAGTTTGTTAGTTTGTACCCAACGGAAGTGCACAAGCTAGAATACAATCTAAGCTGCTACGATCTGAGCGGTTAAGAATGAGAGAGAATATGCACTCAAACAAAACAACAACAGAGCGTAAGCAGAGCGAGAGCGTAAACAGCGTGAGAGCAAGATAGCGTGGGAGTACGAGAGTGTAAGAGTAAGTACTCAAACAAAAACAACAAAAAAAGAAAAGTTACTCTTTACAACAATTTATTTAAATTTCCGATTCCTAATATTGACGAAATACTAGGCAAATTAGGAAAATGTCAGTATTTTACTACGAATGACTGGGCAAAAGGATTTCACCAAATCGAAATGGACCCTAAGTCTATTCCAAAGACTGCATTTTCAACCAAACATGGTCACTATGAGCACACTCGCAATTGAAGAAAACATGGTAGGCGAAGAAAAAAATATTTCAACAGCAGCAATAATACACAGTTCATCACAAAGCAACGAAACTTATAATAATATTACAGAAAAACCAATAGACTATTTTGCAAGGCAAATTGAATTACTTAAAGACACCGTAGAGCAAGTAGAGACAACGAAATACTTTTTAAAACAAAACTGACTATCAAATACACTGACATGACCCTAACAAAGTAAAACGATATCCTCATTAAATACTTCTTAAATAATACCAGTGTTATTTACATGGAAAACAATAAAGACTTTTTAGTTTGGGCTAGCAGTAAATATGGGCAAAACAAAGTTTATGGTGTGCAGTAACAGAGAGTCGCAGCGTCTTGACTCTCATCTTACTGCTGGAAACTATGACTTTGAGTCGGTCAAGGACTTTGTCTATTTAGGAACTGCAGTGACCAGCAACAATGATGTCAGCTTGGAGATCAAACGAAGGATCACACTTGCCAACAGGAGTTACTTTGGGCTCAGTAGACAAATGAACAGCAGAACCCTCTCTCGAAAATCGAAACTAACTCTTTACAAGGCACACATCATCCCAGTGCTTCTATATGGTGCGGAAGCCTAGGCAGTGACGCAGTCAGATGCAACTGCTCTTGGTGTCTTCGAGAGGAAAATCCTTCGTAAGATATTCAGAGCTGTTTGCGTTGGCGGAATCTATCGTATCAGGTGGAACATAGGAAGGCGGATTAATATTCAGCGACTTTGCTGGAGTTGTTGGCCCCATAGCTTGTATGGGGCCAACAACTCCAGCTCGACCTGTTTTCGATGCGGTAGTTGGCTGACAACGTAGGAGAGGAAGACCACGCGCACGTTGGAGGGACCAGATAAACGCAATACTGGCGACGCTTGGTGTCACCAACTGGCGGAGTCGCGCACAGGACAGAGATGCGTGGAGGCATATCGTAAATCAGGCTTTACTCCGTTAGGGGTGTTATGCCACATATATATATATAAATAAAAGAGGGAGAATAAATGAGGTGGTAGCGGGATTTGGTCTGAATACATTTTGTAAATGGTTAGCGAAAGCACTGGCTCTTTCCTCGTCACTGCGAAACCAGGTGCCAGAGGGACTTCGTATTGGAATAATTGACTCTGTTGGAGTCTTCTTTTTTCAAGAGTGTCCGTTGATTTGTCTACATCCTCCTAAGTAGATAATGCCGGCATTAGTTCTAAAATTTGTGAGTCTAAAGTTTATTAGGGTCTGCCGGACATATATCAACTAAAGGACAGCACAAGGTTAGGAGGGTGTCTGGACTGTGTCCTCTATGAAAAGGAGGACTATCTTTATAGTGGGCCTTTTGATGACGCCACGGGTGGTGAGGATATCCACCAAGCGGACAATGTCATCAGCGCCAGGGTAAATAGCTTGGATACGGCCCAGACGCAATTCATTGACTGGTAGGTTGTCTTCTTTGACAACCACCATATCGCCGACTTGGAGGTTTCGCGTTGGGAGTTGCATTTGGAGCTTTTGTGCACCTCTTTGAGGTTTTCCTCATTCCAACGGAAACAAAACTGTTGATGCAGAGCCTTAAGTCGCTGCCATCGATTGATGATGAACACAGCGTATTCTTGAATTTCAGGCTCTTCGACGGATATTAGTGGATCGCTCAGAAAATAGCCAGGATAAGGCTAAAAGATCGGTGAGGCTCGCTTCGACCTTGCAAAGGAGTGTGGATATTTCTTCGGATGTTTACTTTAGTGAGAAGGTGGACTTGTAGTAGAGCATTTTGAAGCTCTTTACTCCAGCTTCCCATAAGCCACCCATATGCGGCGCGCTGGGTGGATTGAAGTGCCATGGGAGGTTTTGATGGCTATATTTGGTGGATACATCAGCCTTCACTGCCTTCATAAACTCTGTTGAAAGGACTTTGGAGGCTCTGACGAACGTCTTTCCGTTGTCGAAGTATACGTGGTGGGGGCAGCGGCGTCTTGCGACGAAACGTGCGAAGGCTGCGAGAAACGTCTCGGTTGTTAGGTCCGAGGTTGCTTCAAAATGTATGGCCTTTGTGCTGAAACACACGAAGATACATAGATAGCTCTTAGTCATGAGGCAGGCTCGACCAGTGAAATTTTTTATTTCGAAAGAACCAGGGCAGAGTACCCATAACTTGAGTTTGCAACTTTTTCCGTTGGAATGTGCAAACTTATCAAGAATTTATTGTGGCTTTCACTAAAGTTCGGAGTTTCGGAATCCAAGAGCGTGATCTAATGAGACGCATTTTCATTAATTGATTTCCACCATGGAGGGAGATACGATGCGTAAAACCTACGAGGAGGTGTGAAAAGGTACATGAGTAGGGAAGGATGATCGGGTGCCGATTATCATTGCTTAAAGAAGCGGATGTTCTCACTCGACGGCATGATCTCATGACTTCGCTGGCGTCAATAAGTGGATTCAAATTAATGATGTCGCTACTCCTTGCAATCTGTTCGATGTTCAACAGACAGTTGTACTCTTTCAGGAATTGAGTACGTTGGGTGTTCCGGATGAGTAGATCTTGAACATTAGACAGTTCAGAGCTGCTACGTAAGCCATTTCGCACAGTGCTCTGTCCAGCCCAAACATGCCCACCACTGGTCCTGAATAACATATGCCTTCCACAAGCCGACGAGGTAACAAATCTCGGTGTTCATCTAGACAGGCGGCTCACTTGGCGCAAACATTTAGACTCCAAGTCAATACATCTTAAATTCAAAGCAAGAAACTGGCTCACTGGCTCATAAATTCTCGCTCTCCACTTCGTCTGGAGTTCAAAGCTCTTCTATACAACTCCGTCTTAAACCCTATCTGGACTTATGGCTCCGCGCTATGGGGCAACGCATCCAGAAGTAACATAGGCATTATTCAGCGAGCACAGTCAAGAATTCTGAGAACTTTAACTGGAGCGGCGTGGTACCTTCGGAATGAAGACATACACAGAGACCTAAAAATCAAATTAGTAAGCCAAGTAATAACTGAGAAGAAAATGAAATACCAAGAACCAAGAACCTTCATGCCCAATTTGGTATCTCTAGCTTTTTTTAATAGTTGAGATCTGTTGTCTCATACAGACGGACAGACTGACAGACAGACGGACATGTCTCAATCGACTCGGCTAGTGATTCTGAGCAAGAATATATATACTTTATGGGGTCTGCCAAGCCTCCATATGCCTGTTACATACATTTTGCAAAAAGTTAGTATACCCTTTTTTGACCATTTTCAATGGTCGATGTAATTTTCAGAGGATGTACAATTGTACATTCTTTGGCTTGTTTGCCGGTAAATTGGTCGTGCCTATCTTGTTTTTACTCTGACTGGAGCTAGGCAAGATAGGCAACGGAAGAGGGTCAACTCCTAAAGTTGTCTTGTCTCTTCTTTTGTTCAAAGTTGGCAAGACAGAAATATCCCTTACAATGGTTTTCCCAGAGCACGACGGGAGTGAAGAGTTAAAACTCAACAAAAGAGGATCGTTAGTGGGAAGAAGAGGGACTGAAGATGTTTCAGATGTTACTGGAAGAGGAACATTTGAGTAAACAACTGCCACTGGTGTAGGAGAAGGTTTTTTTGTGAAATTAAAGGCGTTATGATGAGTCCCAAGATCCAAAAACTTGGACATGAGACTCGTGAAAAGAGAGCGAATACGGGAAAAACCGAGAGAAAATTTAGTAAAAATTTTTCGAAGCTCTAATTTACCCACACGACAGTTATCGCACGTCCATTTAAGGCCGATGTTTTTATTTATTGCATCTCTGATCTTTAAAGAGAGGCCAGCGCATTTTACATGCATGAAATTATCGTACAGCCAGCAGCCAATGTAATCAGCATTAGGATCAGCAGTGCATTTGCAATTCGATGCACAGCAAGGCAGCATTTATAAGGTTTAAAATTAAAAGATAAATGAAATAAAAAATTTAAGAATTCAAAACAAACGTTAACTTTTATACTTTAACTCCAAAAAAATTTATGGAAAGAAAATAGGAATAAGCAGAAACAATAAATGAGAGATACGCTTAGTTGGTACCCAACGCATGTGCACAAGCCAGAATACAAGCACAGCTGTTACGATCTGTGCGGTTGAGATTGAGACAGAATGCACTCAAACAAAACAACAACAGAGCGTAAGCAGAGCTAGAGCGTAAAAATCGTGAGAGCAAGAGAGCGTGGGAAAACAAGAGTGTAGGAGTAATGACTCAAACAAAAACAACAAATGATGCCAAAGAAGATCAAGAAATATTAATCACCAAAATTAATGATAATGCTCGTACCGAACATTTGTACTGAAAACGTTGACTTGAATAACGTCTATGTTATTAGTCCGATCGGAATGTAATTTGTAGGATATGTTCATATTGCATTCAGCCTTATATATACCGAAGCATAACTTTAAAGAATCATTAATTTTCATTTTCATTTTAATAATCGAAAAATTAGCGATTTGCGGGGGACGAAGGGTATAAAAAAACGAAAAGCAGGAGTCGAAAGCATAAATTTTAACGAGAGAGAGATATGTGAATTTTTGTCGTGTGCCAAAATTCGTTACATACACACACACACCAAATACAGCATGCCAAACATCTTATAAGGCAAAATGTAACGCTTGATAAATATATTATCGATTACGATGTCACGGCTGACACGTTTTCTGAACATCTGGATTTTGCCCTTCCCCCTATGCGAGAAATAACTACCACAATACCACACGACACACCTGGACACTCTACACTCTGTTCGAACTGGTAGCGTCCCTAGCAGTCATCCTATAGTTGCACCGACGAACGAAACACATCGTCCACGTCCACGAAGATCATCGGCTGCCGATCTACGCGCCACCCATACCTTCGCTATGGCCGTCGCATCGAACTGGGAAGGGAGGAGCTACCACCCCACTCCATAAACCCCCATGCCTCTAACAAATCGTCGGACACAAAACCGGGAAGACGGCAACTGGAGCACCGCATTTGGCCGAATGCTGAGATAGCATACAAAGTTCCACAGCAACATTCTCGGGCAAGGGACCCGGCTAACCAAATGCTATATATGTATGTCGTAGAATTTGTCAATATTACCCATTGTACATGCAAGTACAGTTATAAAAGTCTCCATACAAATTTTGCAATGCGCAGCAATTGAGCGAAAGAGACACACTCAGTTGCTGAGTAAGGTCTGTTCGTAAGGCGCTGACTAAATAGGAAGAGAAGGATAGCGATATATGTGAGATATGTACGGAGATTTTCTGTTAATAAACTTTACTATGGTTTTGAAGTTCAAACGATCCAGTCGTGTTCATCTTTTCCCGTTGCCAATAAACTCCATTTGTGCCTAAATATACATTCCTAAAAAGCCTACACACTCACCACTCCTCAATCGAAGGACGTAGGACGCGCGGTCTTGGCATCAATTATTTGACATAAACTTGTTCTGTTTCGGATAAATAAGAACTTTCACCAAATTTGGAGCCTCTAGTCTTTTTAATAGCTGAGATCTGTTGTCTTAAACAGACCGACGGACAGACATATTGACAAGCAAACGGACATGGCTCAATCGACTCGGCTAGTGCTCCTGAGGAAGAATATGTATACTTTATGGGGTCCACGCCTCCTTTTGCCTGTTACATTCATTTGCACAAAGTTATTTTGAAAATTTTCATTGGTATAAAGATAAGACTTCAATATTTTGTTTAATAATCCCAGATGTAATTAAATTATTTTACTGCCTAGGATTTTTTTCTTAATAGCTGAGAATCAGACGTTCATATAGACGGACAGACAGACATGGCTAGATCCAGTCGGCTAGTGATCCTGAGCAAGAATAAATATACTTTATCGGGTCCCAGATGTCTTCTTCTGCCTGTTACGCACATTCCGACAAACCTAATAGACCATGTATTTTTATAACCGCTACTCATAGAGTAGAAGGGTATTATAACTTTGTTCAAACCGAAAATGTATGTAACAGGGAAAAGGAAACATCTCCGACAAAATAAAGTGTATATAATCTGAATCAGTATCAACAGCCTAGTCGATCTGTCCGTCCGTGTTAACACCTGGATCTCAGCTATTATAGAAGCTAGAGCTCCCAAATTAGGTGACAATGTGTTATTAGTGCAGGCTGATCAAGTTTATTTTATAAGCTTTACAGCAACAGTATATATACGTTAAAAATACCATCTTGCGGACGTTTCGTTGAAATTTCAGTAAGATTGGATGATAAATATGGACGATATTAAGAAAATAGAAGTGCCATGTGACCACGTGTTTTTGTCTGATTTGTTATGTTAGATATGCAAGATCCAGGTTCAACTCCGGCGGCAAGCACTTTTTTTTTTCAATTGTACCAAAATTATTTGCACTTTTCATAATTTCAGTTTTATGTTATTTGCATAATAGACTTAGTGGCTAGGTGGATGTGGTCGTTGACTGTCGAACGAAGCGGTGCGAGTTCAAATCCTTCCCGATACAATTGGGTTGGTTTCTTTGGTTACTAGCTTTTTTCAAATATTTAAAATATTTTAAGTTTATTATTTTCTTTTGCTATATCTTCATTTAAAATCGATGTTATCAAAGTTTTTACTATATTTAAGCATATTTAGAACCCTTAGTGATATTTGGCAGCATCATACAACCTACCGAAAACTCTGGTTGGATTATTGAATTTCTCAATAAACATGTGAATCATTATTTGAGACTTAGACGTGTTTTTTTCGCATCGTTGTAGTGGGTATACCACAGTAAGGCGCGCTCGACTGTAGCCTTTCCGACTTGTTTCAGGAAGATTCCATTACATTTATCTGATAAATAATATATATTAAGCGTTACATTTTGCCTTTTAAGATGTTTTGAATGCTGTACTTATGCGTGCATGTATACAATACATGCACGCGAAGCCCACACATGCATACATATCTGCGTGTTAGGCAATACACAAACATGAGGCAGGTCTGTGTAGTTTTAACGGAAGAAGCAGTTGACGCTGGCACGCGCCATAAATGCACATACATCTGTATCTCTCTCTTGTTCCATCTTATGCTATCGACTCTTGCTTTTTCGTTTTTTTTATTTTTGTTATTATTATATTAAACATTTTGTTTTTCAATATATATTTGTTTGTGTTTTGGCGCACTGGTAGCCCGGAAGCGATGAGTTATAAAGGAGACAGAAAACGCGCGTACGGCTTAATTGCGTGAATGCTTTTTGGAGAAAAGATGAATTTTTTTGCAGTACTCTGTTGTAGCGAGCTTTGCACATTTCTGCGGCACAGAAAAAGCCGTTGAATTTTCTGTATGCCTTTCCGTATTTTCTTTCCTCTCGCCTTCTTCTTTGAGTATTATGCATAGAATTTCGAGCGTCTCGATGGCAACAACGAAATTCTCATACTCAACTGGCAAACTTGAAAGTAATACAATTGCGTGTAACTCCTCATTTATCGGACTTCTCGTAACTCGTCATTTATCCAACTCCAGCTAGTTGATCGACGATCTCACAGAAATAACTCAATTATCCAGTCATGCTCTTACCCTCAGACATGCGCAAAACTAGCAACTTTTTGTAAAATAGCACTTTCCTCACAGGTCCAGTCGGCTTATGCACCTCTCGTAATCTTTTTTCAAGCTGCATTCGCCGATGTTTAGCTTTTTATATATCCTAACTGTGATACTTTTACGCTTAACGTGATCATTACCAATGCCTTTCGATTAAGAGCGGACCAGTCGACGCCTTCACCGGCACATGATTGTTGTAAATCACCCGACGCAATATACCAAAGCGCCGCATGCACCAACGCGCACATCATTTGGATATAGTTGTTTCATGAATCATAGTTGTTCTCCTCCAGCTTTTCAATCTAGTACAACAAACTCATCATGTTTTCCCGTCACAATTTACTGTTGCTCTTAATGTCCAAAAAATAATCTGTGACAATTTTTTCATTATCCACATTGTTTACGTCGAAACGTAGGCGCCTAGAAGTAGGCAGCGTTGCGGCGTAAACAGTGCCAGAGTCACCAAGGGCTCTCGCGCTCTTTTATCCGTAATGTTAAGTTAGGCTTAAGCTTACATTGTAAATTTACATGAAATCAGTTTCAAGAATAAAAGTGAAGTGAACGCCCGTGCCCCGCATTGTTTCTTTAAATCGAATTTTTTTTTCGCGTCAGTTCATTTTGGTTTCAGCAAGTGCACCCCACCCTTTCAGGAAGAAGTCACTGCCGCCACTACATTCATTGGTCCTTCGAGTCGGAAATATTAATTTTTTCTACTACAAGCACTGGCGAACATCTGTATGCGGCTCTTGCTTTAGAGGCTTGCGCGGCTTGAAGCGTGTGCTATGTGCGGCCTGTGCAAAATGAAGATCGAGTGGCAAGAAGCTCATTCATTTTTGAGTGTTGTGTATGCATGCATGTTGCAGTTCTCTGTTGCATATGTTCACTTGTAAGTACATACATACAGACGATTGCTATATTTGATCCAGTAAAAAAGATTTACATATGTACATTAAATACATATGTATGCAAGTCCACTTGTCTATTGCACACAGTTTTTTCTCCAATAAAAATCAAAATTTTTACCTCTTTTACGAATGTACGAAATCCTACCAAGTGCATGTGAAACTCCCATCACACGTACATGCATACTCTCCCTAAAAATATATATGCAAACATACATATGTACAATTTTATTACATATGTAAGCTACATCTTATATGCTTATATATATACTTGCCCAAGTACAGTGCTAAGGTCCGAACCTTAAGCGGCAATTGTACCTCCAAAATTAACACAAAAAACAACACGTATTTTCCAGTTTTTTAAAAAAGGTAAAATTTATTTATTTGGGTGGCCTGGGCCTTATATGTACAGAGTAAAGTTTCTGACCGTGGACAACTTGGTGTCCACCAGAACAATCTCTGGAATTTCCATACAAGTGCAAGTTGATACACAGCCTCCTCGCGTCGTCACCTGGGTAGCTATGGTAGCATCCGCTAGGTAGTGAGCTAATGTGTACAGCGAGTCATCCGGACGCTAAACGGTTGTACGCAGGGCTTGGTACCCGCTACGTATAATAATACAACCAATGAAAACCAAAACATAAGCCTCGGATGAGATAAATGTTGACGACCACCGAACGAAAAAGGACTATGATTTAAGGATATGCACCTGGAATGTCCGGACCCTTAATAGGGAAGGTGCCACTATCCAGTTAGCGGAAACCATCAAGTCAGTCAAGGCTGACATTACCGCCATACAGGAAATGAGATGGACAGGACAAGGTTGCTTCAAAGCAGTAACCTGTGACATCTACTACAGCTGCCATGCGGAGAGGCGCGAATTCGGATGCGGATTTGTAGTTAGCAGTAGACTTCGCCACCATGTCTCTAGATTCACTCCCGTGAGTAAAAGGCTAGCTACAATCCGTATCAAGGCTAAATTCTTCAACATCAGCCTTATTTGTGCGCACGCCCCGACGGAAGAAAAGGATAATGCCGTTAAGGATGCGATCTACACGAGACTCGAGAACGCATATGACCGTTGCCCAGCCCACGACGTGAAGATTATCCTCGGGCACTTCAACGCGAAGGTTGGTCGGGAACGTATCTTTAGCCCCACCGTCGGACAGTTCAGCCTCCATGAGACCTCATGAGACCTCAACCAATGGTAAGACGAGGAGTGTCGTAATGCACACGCTGCGAAGAACGCGGCCTATAGAAAAACGCTTCAGACCGCCGCAACGCGGGCAACGCGAGACGGTTATTGAAAGAAGATGTGGGAAGAGAAGCGTCTTTTCAGACGGAAGAAACGGGAGCAGGAAAGACGCGACTGTAAGGAAATCGAGATGTCACGAGGCATGAACGATGCCCGGAAATTCTACCAACGGGTCAATCGCATGACCCAAGGTTTTAAAACCGGTGCACTGAATTGCCTGGTTACGGATACGCAGGATAAGTTGCGAATATGGAGAGAGCACTTCGCCAAGTTGCTCAATGGCAACAACATCGCTGGAGAAGACACACTGATGACACCAATCAGCGACAACGTGAATATTCCACCACCTAGCCATGAGGAGGTCCGAGACGCAATAATGCGAGTCAAAAACAACAAAGCCGGAGCGGATGGCTTACCTGCGGAATTGGTTAAGGCCGGCGGCAGCGAGCTGATAGGGTGCATGCATCAGATTCTTTGCAAAATATGGCTAAGGGAAGGCATGCCCAACGATTGGAATCTCAGTGTCCTTTGTCCTGTCCTTAAGAAGGGTGACCCGACGATTTGTGCCAATTACCGGGGAATCAGTCTCATCGCCATCTCATTCAAGGTCCTAGCAAGCGTAATCCGCGAAAGACTATGCCAACACACTGATTGGACCTTATCAGTGCGGCTTTAGACCTGGTAAATCCACCATAGACCAGATCCTTGCATTACGCCAAATCCTGGAGAAGACCCACGAGAAACAGGTCGACACACACCATCTCTTTGTCGACTATAAGGCTGCTTTCTATAGCCCGATAAGAGATCGCCTATTTGCCACCATGTCTGAGTTCGGTATACCTGCGAAGCTGATTCGGCTGTGCAGAATGAGGTTGAGCAGCACTACAAGCTCCGTCAAGGTAGAAAAAAACCTTTCCGAACCTTTCCGTGCGAGGTTTCAGACAAGGCGATCCCCTATCGTGCAACCTCTTCAACCTGGTGATGGAAGGGGTGCTGCGAAATGCTGAGATACATCGAAATTGCACTATTTTTTATAAAAAAGTCCAGTTGCTTGCATTTGCCGATGATATTGACATCATTGGACGTTGCAAGCGAGATGTTACAGCAACATTTTCCGCGATCGAAAAGGAGTCAGCAAAAGTGGGTTTGGAGGTAAACGAGGGTAAAACCAAGTATATGCTGTCCAGTAGCAAGGAATCCCAGCGCATAGAATCCCAAGTAGATGCTGGCAGCTATACCTTTGAAGTTGTCAAGGATTTTATATACCTTGCTACCGCCGTTAACTCAAGCAACAACATCAGCATGGAGATCAAGCGGAGAATCACATCTGCCAACAGGTGTTACTATGGGCTCAGGAAGCAGATGTGTAGCAGAGCTCTCTCTCGACCGACAAAACTGACACTCTACAAGACGCTCATCCTACCCGTGCTCTTATATGGCGCAGAAGCATGGGTACTATCACAAACGGATGCAGCAGCACTTGGAGTGTTCGAGAGAAGAATGATCCGTAAGATCTTTGGTCCTGTTCGCACCGGGAACGACTTTCGCATTCGAATGAACCACGAACTGTATGAGCTCTACGGCGACATAGACGTAGTCGGGCGCATTACAATACAACGTATGCGCTGGCTGGGGCATGTTGTGCGTATGAACGAAGAAGCTCCAGTTGGACGGCGAAGGGGACGACCACGGCTCCGATGGAAGGACCAAGTGGAGGAGGACCTGGCTACGCTTGGTGTAACCAATTGGAGGAGGCGCGCAAGCAGCAGAGGCTGCTGGCGCGAGACGCTGAGGTCGGCCGTAACCCGATGACGGGTTGTAATGGCCATTCGAGAAGAAGAAGAAGAAAATTTATTTACTAATATTTTTACAAAATTCACTTACAATTCTATTCACATACATACATATCTACCGGCAGCAATATTTCGGTTGCACCGCCACAAGACACACATACACATATACCTAAAATTGTTTCTTATTATTATATTTTCTTTATTTACCTATTGCCTGCTTTAGTGATCGCAGTTCGATCACAATCGACCGACCACTTTTTTTTTTCCATTATCGTTATCGTTCCAGGGCTGCACAACCTCGAATATTTTTAAAAATAATCACTTAGTGGGTAACCGTGATTTTTCTTAGTCACTGTTTTTTTTTTTTTTTGTTTGTCGTTTTTTTGTGCACTGTGTTGTTATATTCACAAAGCGCTGAAACGTTGCAAAATTATCGATTATATTTTCCTCCATCTGAGCAAATATCTTTCAAATAATAAATAATTATTTTAGTTTTTTCACAATTTAATTTATTTTGTTGTTTGTATATACATAAATTAAATTGCGTCAATTTGTTTAAACTTCCACGCTGAGTATAGTAATTATTCCGATAATTATTTTTACTCAATAAAAATATGTCGATATTTTATAAAGTTTAATATTTATATTTTTTTTGCAACGTCCTCCACTTTTCAACGAAACAGTGCTGCCTTGAATTTAGCAACATATTCCGTGCTCAATATTTTCGACAAATTTCCGATCGATTTTTAATAATAACAAGATACTCCTCACGTCATCGGCATCAATTGCATTCATTCTCGCTTTTTTTTTTTTGAAAGCTTGGTTTGCCAATTGATAGTGGTAAAGACGCCAAGAAACACCGGCCAAATCCAAAGTTACTCAGGTACCAACAATTTTGGTGCGCGCTCGTCCAGTCACTTGTTCAGTTGGTCATCAGATCTCCCAGGCGCTAAGAATGGCACTCCAAGAGTTCATTAACTCGTCCGATAAGCTCACGCAGTTCGAAGCTAGGCTTCAATCTTCTCCGACAGCTTCACTTCACACTCATAGAGTGCGTCGTGAGCAGCTTTGCTCTATATGGACTGCCGTGGAATATTAACTCTGTTCCAACGCATTGTCTCAAATGGAGACGAATGCTGAGGGCAAAATCGCCATGTAAGCCCTGTATGACCATTGTTATTCCATATACGAGGAATTTGCCTCTCATTTAAATGAGAGTATGGAGACCGCAACGGCTCCCACTGAAATGATGCTGAAATTTTTAGTGGTGACTACCTGAAATGGCCCACTTTCCGAGACCTCTTCACAGCGGTCTACATTTCCCATCCCGGTTTAAGCCACATCGAGAAATTGTTCCATTAAATGCAAAGACCAGTGGCGAAGCGAAGGCAATCTTTCCAAATCCCCTTTTACGAATGAGGGTTTCTCTTCTGCTTGGAAGAACTTGATGGACAGATTCGAAAATAAGAGGCTGCTAGTAAATAGCCAACTGAAACCTCTTTTCCTACTTCCAAACCTGCTCGAAAAGAGCCCCCTACGAGAAAGGTCAACTCCTTTGAAACAAAGGTTGTAGGCAACCTCAAACCTGCAACCTCTGTTTAAAGGAGAACCTCCTATACGTCTGTGTCCAAATGGCTGTTGATTAATGGCTGTTCATCAAACAGCAAATTTATATCTGAATTGTTTCGCAAGAGGGCATATCCTTAAAGATTGCAAGAGTCAACACAATTGTTTTACGTGCAAGGGTCGCCACAATACACCCCTGCATCGTGGCGCCCCTCCTTCTGCGCCCTCTTCGGCAACTTCTGCCCCAACTACCCAGAATTCTAATATACAGTCCGAGGAGTGGACGACTAATATAAAGAATTACTTCACGGCGAACACACAAGGTGTTCTTCTCGGCACTGCTCTTATAAACGTTTGCCATTTGGGCATGACTTATAAGGCACGTGCACTAATCGATTCAGGATCAGAGGCTACGTTCATCACCGAACGGATGTTTAACATCATAAAGCCCTCCTACCAAGCCGTGCAAGTTCAAGAAGCTGGCTTAAATCAAACAGTCTCAGCCAATCCCCAAAGTTGTGCCACTTCTAGATTGGCTCCCCGATCACTCCCAGGTTACAGCTAGAAACTGCAGCCTTTGTTCTTCCTCAGTTGGCAGGTAACCTTCCATCCTACCCAATTTCCAAGGATCTTCTGAAGGACCTGCCAAACCTACAACTCGCTGATCCGCATTTCCTCCAGAGCTCTCAAATAGACGTGCTCTTAGGAGCCGATCTTCTCCCGTCCATCATAAGGAGTGGCCATGTGTCCGAAATCTGTGGAACTTTGCTCGGTCAAGAGACCATATTCGGCTGGGTCCTCACAGGAACAGTAGCATAGTCGAATCTTTCGACCGTTTCATCCTTCACCACGAGGATCGAGATCAGCGAAGAGATAATACTTCATGATCTTCTCACCAAGTTTTGGGTTGTGGAAGATCTTCTAGCCAAGCTGGTAAAAGTTTCTGACGCAGCGTGTGAAAATAATTTCCTTCGCACCACTTCCAAAACAAAAGAGGGCAGATATGTCGTTACTCCTCCATTCAAAAAGCCCTGAAACCATCGAATTAGGACATTCAAGGTCCATCGCACTCGCTCAGTTTCTCAGGAACGAATGTCGTTTAAAGAGGAACTTTCCTTTAAAAGAGCAGTACGACTCCATTATTCAGGAGTATTTAGATTTAGGCCATATGAGGCCAGTCTCTGCAAGTAACGACTGCAGCAACTTTTATCTTCCTCATCAGGCTGTTTTTAAACCTGAGAGCACCACTACCAAAGTTCGCGTTGTTTTCAACGCCTCCAGTCCGTCCTCCAATGGGAAGAGCTTGAACGATATCCTACATCCAGGACCCGTTCTCCAATCCGATCTGACTATGCAGATCTTGAAATGGCGTTTTTTCCGTTATGTTTTTAATGCCGACATAACAAAGATGTACCGGCAGATACTCGTCCACAAAAGTCACACGCCATTTCAACGAATCCTCTTCAGGAACCCAAATGGCGAAGTGTGTGACTATGAACTCAACACAGTCACTTTCGGAGTAAACTGTGCTCCATTCTTGGCCATTCGGGCTCTTCAGCAGCTTTCCGTACGTAGACGATGTCCTTGCTGGCGCACACCCCATAAAGCGCGCCACAGTGTCCATTTAAGAGTTACGCAAAGCTCTTGAGACAGCTGGCTTTCCCTTAAGAAAATGGACCTCCAACCACAAAGATATGCTAGCTAAAATCCCCAAGGACCATCAACTGAACACCGAGTTCCTCGAACTAGAGGAAGCGAGCTTAGCAAAGACTCTAGGTATACGCTGGCAAGCGCGTGCAGTTGAGTTTCTCTTTGCCCCTCCGAAGCATATGTGGGACAATCTTACACTAAACGTGTAGTTCTATCTCACATCGCTAAACTTTTCGGTCCCGCAGGTTGGCTGGCACCATTTGTGGTCCGTGCCAAAATTTTCATGCAGGAGATATGACTGCAAAATCTTGGATGAGGTGAGGCGTTGCCTCTGGAATTCCAACAACGCTGGCAGGATTTCCTATCCAGTTATTCATCCCTCCAGAAGATTCGGATCCCCAGATGGGTCCAATATACCCAGTTGCAAAGCTCCAAATCCATGGTTTCTGCGACGCATCTCAGCGCGCCTACGGAGCAGATATCTACATCCCTGTTGAAAACCAACACAATATTTCAAGCCATCTCCCTTGTAGCCAAAACCATAGTAGCTCCTGTGAAGACCATCTCCTTGCCTTGATTGGAACTTTGCGGTGCATCAGAGAACTGCAACATGCATGCATACACAACACTCAAAAATGAATGAGATTCTTGCCACTCGATCTTCATTTTGCACAGGCCGCCCATAGCACACGCCTCAAGCCGCGCAAGCCTCTAATAGTAAGAGCCTCAAATAGCAGGAGACTCTAAAAGCAAGAGCCGCAAAAGGCAGGAAAGTTTTGGCAAAAAAAGACAAGTAAGGCAGGAACGTTTTGGCAAAAAAGACAAGAGACGCATGCCCAAAGGCTCGGTAGGTAGAGACAGCAGCATAAGGGTCGGGGCATACAAATTTGTTCGAGAACGTTCGGCTTTCCCTTTCTGCTAGCGCTTGCCTCGCTTATTTTGTGGAAGGGGTAACGGAATAAGTAGAAATTGAAATGCTTCGGCCTCGAGTTTTTATTCTATACCTACTTATGTGTCTATTAATAGAACAGAAGTAGAAGGGGTAACCCAAAAACGCACTAGAAGAAAGGGGAAAACCGAACACATGCATGCATGTTGCAGTTCTCTGCGGTACATTACTGCTAGCCAAAATATCATCAACACTTCTCCCTCAGCTCCCAGTCAATAGCTACGAAGAGTACTATTGGACTGACTCCACAATTGTGTTAGCCTGGCTTAGTAAGCCTCCATGTAAATGGACGACCTTCGTGGCTAACAGAGTAGCTATGATAACTCAGATCACTAGTTCGAGCAAATGGTCCCACGTCAGATCTGAGCAGAATTCTGCCGATCTTGCCAGTAGAGGTGTCTCGTCAGAGGATCTCATTGGTAATAGTCTCTGGTGGCATGGACCCGATTGGCTGATCCTTCCAGCAGAACAGTGGCCTGCTGCGATTGAAATTGTCCACGAAACAGACGAAGAGCTTCGTCCTGTTAAATGCAACTTAACTAAGCTGCCTCCTTCATCCGATTGTATCTTGGAGAGATTTTCCGAGCTCGACAGAGCACTGCTGGTAATGTCTTACGTATACCGCTTTATCCACAGGTGTCGCAAGCCTGATCTTATGCTCTCTCCAGATGCCAGCAGCTCTGAACTGTCCAACGTCCAAGATTTGCTCATCCGGAACACCCAACGTACTCAATTCGTGAAAGAGTACAACTGTCTGTTGAACAAGGAGCAGATTGCAAGGAGTAGTGACATCATTAATTTAAATCCATTTATTGACGCCAGCGGAGTTATGAGGTCATGCGGTCGTGTGAGAACATCCGCTTCTTTAAGCTATGATGAGCGGCACCCGATCATCCTTCCGTAGTCATGTACCTTCTCACACCTCCTTGTCCGTTTTACACATCATATCTCGCTCCATGGTGTAAATCAATTAATGATGCATCTAATTAGGTCACGCTACTGGATTCCGAAACTCCGAACTTTAATGAAAGCCACTATTAATACCTGTCGAGTTTGCATCCTCCAACGCAAAAAACTGCAAACTCCACTCATGGTTACTTTGCCCTCTGCGAGAGTCTCCCTTTCTCGACCTTTCACCCACACGGGACTCGACTTCGCGGGTCCTTTTAAAATCAAAAATGTTTCAGCACAAACGCCATACAATTAGAAGCAACCTCGGATCTAACAACCGAGATGTTCTTCGCAGCCTTCGCACGTTTCGTCGCGAGACGCGGCTGCCCCCACTACGTATACTCCGACAACGAAAAGGCGTTCGTCGGAGCCTCCAAAGTCCTTTCAACAGAGTTTATGAAGGCAGTGAAGGCTGATGTATCCACCATATACAGCCATCAAAACCTCGCATGGCACTTCAATCCTCCCAAAGCGCCGCACATGGGTGGCTTATGGGAAGCTGGAGTAAAGAGCTTCAAAACGTTCTTCTACAAATCCACTTCCTTACTGAAATATACGTTAGACGAATTATCCACAGTCCTTTGCAAGGCCGAAAGCACGCCTTAATTCCAGGCCAATTTCTCCAATGTCTGAGAGCCCCACCGATCTTTTAGCTTTGACTCCTGGCCATTTTTTGATCGGAGGTCCGCTCATGTCCATCGGAGAGCCTGAAATCCAGGAAGACGCCATTAATCAATGGCAACAAATCAAAGCTCTGCATCAACAGTTTTGTTTCCGTTGGAAAGAGGAATACCTCAAAGAGTTGCACAAACGCTCCAAATGGCAGCTCCCAACGCGAAACCTCCAAGTCGGCGATATGGTGATTGTCAAAGAAGACAACGAATGGCGTCTGGGCCGCATCCAAACCGTTTATCCTGGCGCTGATGACATCGTCCGCGTGGTGGATATCCTCACCAACCGTGGAGTCATCAAAAGGCCCACTATAAAGGAAGTCCTCCTTCCCATAGAGAACACCGTCCAGACACCCTCCTAACCTTGTGTTGTCCTTTAGTGGATATATGTCCGGCAGACTCCATATATCCACCTTCTTATTTTTCATATTAGTGAAGAAAAATGGCACCACGCAAGGTACAACCGCAAAGGGCAGCGAAGCCAAGCGAACCGAAAGGAGTGAACTCCTTCCGGTGTCGCGTCCGCCGAGGAGTCCACGCCCTCAAGAAGTGCCAACGCTTTCTACATCTGACTGCGGAGAAGCGTCTCAGGGCAGTATTAATCAATAGATACTGCCCGAACTAGCTCGCCCATGAGAATTCAGCAGGCTCATGTCGCAGTGGTGGTACGCTCCTCCACCTCCCAAGCAGCCAGTCCGAAAGGCAAGCCTCTTCCACCGGCAGTGTCCCTGGCGACAACATAATCGGTGACAGTCAGCATGTTGCCGATGGCCCTAGTCAGCCTGGACGTGGCCGGCAAAATCTTTGAGGTGCGTGTGCTGTTGGACGCGTGTAGTCCACACAGCCGCAGGCCCACCTCATTGGCAACGGCCTTTGGCCTTTCCGCCAAAAAAAGGGTTTTGCCGCGCCTTGTTCAGGTCGAGGGTAGCGCCAGACTTCGCTACCACCGTGACTCTGAAGTTGAAAGATGTGCGTGTGCGGACTCCGGCACAGAAGGTTGGCAAAGACTCAACCCATTCTTTCCAGGCATCACGCTGGCGGACACCCGGTGTCACATCCCAAGCAGAGTATCCATTGTTCTGGGGGCCGACGTCTATGGTGACGTAATCCTACCCGAGCTTGTTCCATCCCACGGCGGACTGCCGTTGGTCCAGAACACTCTGTTTGGTTGTGTACTATCCGGTGTCTTCAAGAAATAGTTCGCTAGCGCCCCTCCAGCGGCATCCAAAGATCCCAGCTCCATCCTACCATTTGCAATAGTATTTCAAGGGGGCGGGATGTTTACGTCGAAACGTAGCCGCCTAGATGTAGGCAGCGTTGCGGCGTAAACAGTGCCAGAGTCACCAAGGGCTCTCACGCTCTTTTATCCGTAATGTTAAGTTAGGCTTAAGCTTACATTGTAAATTTACATGAAGTTAGTTTTAAGAATAAAAGTGAAGAGAACGCAGGCGCGTCGCATTGTTTCTTTAAATCGAATTGTTTTTTCGCGTCAGTTCATTTTGGTTTCAGCAAGTGCACCCCACCCTTTCAGGAAGAAGCCGCCACTACATTCACACAAAAACACTCAAAAGTTCAAAACAAACAGATATAGGACATATTTTCAATCAGCATTCAATCAGCGATGATTGTTTAGACAATTTTCCTATGGTATATAAAAATAAAATGGGGCCTCATAGCCTAGTGGGCAATTCACTTGTCTGCTTAACATGAGTCGGCGGTTCGGGGCCCGCTCATGGCAAAGAGACATGACTATCCAACGTCCCTCTTTAAAAATGTTTTTCTACTTAATAGAGAGCTTTTTTCAATTGCACAATGCCTTTCAACAATTTTCGGCAAGTCACCTAGACCAATCCCTTACCCCCCTAACATAAAACCAATAGAACCACCGTTCATTGTTTTTCTGCGTACAGCAACAACAACAGCAGCAAATGATGCCAAATTAAGACTGTATCGCCCAGCCTCTTCACGGTTACCAATTTTACGTGTCATTCTCACAATAACACCCAAAACCAATGGTAACTGTGGACCCCACTTCCAGTAGGCGACAGGTGGCAGCCCCACCAATTCGAACGAAAACCCAACTGATTACAGAAACCAATACAAGAGAAATAAACATAAACGGCTCCCCTAACTCGTTGACGACCTCAGGCATATCAAAACGGACATGAATTAGACAATGAAACGTTAGAACTCTAAAGAAACCATCAAGATTAGCACAGTTAGAGGTAGAAATGGAGAAATTTCAGTGCATCAGAGAACTGCAACATGCATACATACACAACACTCAAAAATGAATGAGATTCTTGCCACTCGATCTTCATTTTGCACAGGCCGCACATAGCACACGCCTCAAGCCTCTAATAGCAAGAGCCTCAAATAGCAGAAGACTCTAAAAGCAAGAGCCGCAAAAGGCAGGAAAGTTTTGGCAAAAAAGACAAGTAAGGCAGGAACGTTTTGGCAAAAAAGACAAGAGACGCATGCCCAAAGGCTCGGTAGGTAGAGACAGCAGCATAAGGGTCGGGGCATTTGTTCGAGAACGTTCGGCTTTCCCTTTCTGCTAGCGCTTGCCTCGCTTATTTTGTGGAAGGGGTAACGGAACAAGTAGAAATTGAAATGCTTTGGCCTATGGTTTTTTTTCTATATCTACTTATGTGTCTATTAATAGAACAAAAGTAGAAGCGGTAACCCAAAAACGCACTAGAAGAAAGGGAAATCTGAACGCATGCAAGTTAACAACTCTTAACATAATAATTCATAGCAACTAAGTAGCTCTATGTAAAGAATGCTGACGCGCCAGAATTGAGTTCAGCGCTCTGCGCAAAGAACGTCCGGCAACGGAAAGCTGACACTTCTTATTCGGAGTGTTGCTTCACGCTGCAAGGAATGCTGAGTCGGCTTTGCCGACTCGTCTTGATGGCGCGATGCATTGCTGTTAGGGCAAACTTAGCTCTATGTTTTGTCAACTCTTCAGTCTCAGTTTTGTATCCAAATAAATCAGAACGTGCTCCGGCCGCAAATAATAATTGTACTTATTATCTACATTGCTACGCCACAAGGCTAGTCAATAAACCTAAGGGGGCGAAGTCAAGCCCTCCAACGTAATCTTCAGAAGAAGACTCTACAGACGCTAACGTCTAACCACCGCTACCGGCCGTGAGAGAAGTCTCTAGATAACCCGGGAACACCCAACTTCATAATTGGCGCCCAACTGCAATTCGAACTCAACAACTGATTTAACAGGGTAGTTAAATTAGAAATCATGTAAGTTTTACATTTGACTTCTTCGGCACGACTCCAGAAATCTCATAAAAGAAAGAATTCGTTCACGTAATAGTTGTGCTTTGTGTAAATCAGTTTCAAAAGCATTGCATATTTTCGGCAGAGCAAATTCTTATTGCATACCTTATAAAAATAATAAGTATTGCATACTTTTGAAAAACTGAAAAATTTATTTGCATACCCCTTTAATAAAAACTATTGCATACCTTATAAAAATAAGTGCTGCATACTTTTGTAAAACCAAAAATTTTCATTGCATACCCCTTTTAATAAAAACTATTGCATACCTTTTATCAAAATATTATTGCATACTTTCAATAAATAAATAATTGTTGCATACCCTATAAATAATTATTGCATACTTTGGTATAATTTTACCGCATACTCTTTCTTGCCACATCACTTAGCCGATCAATTGTGCTCGGCAACAGTTTATTTGTGGTGTGCCAACCAACAACCAATGAGTTGGGCACATAACTACAGAAGTGTTAAGGTCGAATACGAAAGCGAGGATAGCTGGGAGGAGGAGCAAGTAGGCCAAGCAGTAGGTCAGACGTTAGATAGGGCCCCGGTAGATAATACTATGGACCCCAGTCAGATTCAAGCTCTTATCGACAATGCCGTCAGACAGGCATTGTCGCAACAGCAATCCCAGTTTTAGGTTCAACTAAATTCCCTAGCTGCGCGGGTACAGAGTTTGCAGGTGGAAGCACCGCAAATCGTAACATATGAAAAAGTCTCTGTCAACCCCGATGTTAGGTGTGAAATTCCCCCTTGATATAATAAAATCGGTACCGGAGTTCTCCGGTACATAAGTCAGTATGTGGCCTGGAGGCAATCGGCCATATACGCCTACGAGCTGTTTAAACCATACAATGGCAGCAGTGCCCATTATCAGGATGTTGCCATATTAAGGAATAAAATCCGTGGCGCAGCCGGATACTCGTATCCCATAATACGGTGTCTTCAAGAAATAGTTCGCTAGCGCCCCTCCAGCGGCATCCAAAGATCCCAGCTCCATCCTACCATTTGCAATAGTATTTCAAGGGGGCGGGATGTTTACGTCGAAACGTAGCCGCCTAGATGTAGGCAGCGTTGCGGCGTAAACAGTGCCAGAGTCACCAAGGGCTCTCACGCTCTTTTATCCGTAATGTTAAGTTAGGCTTAAGCTTATATTGTAAATTTACATGAAGTTAGTTTTAAGAATAAAAGTGAAGAGAACGCAGGCGCGTCGCATTGTTTCTTTAAATCGAATTGTTTTTTCGCGTCAGTTCATTTTGGTTTCAGCAAGTGCACCCCACCCTTTCAGGAAGAAGCCGCCACTACATTCACACAAAAACACTCAAAAGTTCAAAACAAACAGATATAGGACATATTTTCAATCAGCATTCAATCAGCGATGATTGTTTAGACAATTTTCCTATGGTATATAAAAATAAAATGGGGCCTCATAGCCTAGTGGGCAATTCACTTGTCTGCTTAACATGAGTCGGCGGTTCGGGGCCCGCTCATGGCAAAGAGACATGACTATCCAACGTCCCTCTTTAAAAATGCTTTTCTACTTAATAGAGAGCTTTTTTCAATTGCACAATGCCTTTCAACAATTTTCGGCAAGTCACCTAGACCAATCCCTTACCCCCCTAACATAAAACCAATAGAACCACCGTTCATTGTTTTTCTGCGTACAGCAACAACAACAGCAGCAAATGATGCCAAATTAAGACTGTATCGCCCAGCCTCTTCACGGTTACCAATTTTACGTGTCATTCTCACAATAACACCCAAAACCAATGGTAACTGTGGACCCCACTTCCAGTAGGCGACAGGTGGCAGCCCCACCACTGAGATAAGTCGCATCTGGCTAAAATCACCAATTCGAACGAAAACCCAACTGATTACAGAAACCAATACAAGAGAAATAAACATAAACGGCTCCCCCTAACTCGTTGACGACCTCAGGCATATCAAAACGGACATGAATTAGACAATGAAACGTTAGAACTCTAAAGAAACCATCAAGATTAGCACAGTTAGAGGTAGAAATGGAGAAATTTCAGTGCATCAGAGAACTGCAACATGCATACATACACAACACTCAAAAATGAATGAGATTTTTGCCACTCGATCTTCATTTTGCACAGGCCGCACATAGCACACGCCTCAAGCCTCTAATAGCAAGAGCCTCAAATAGCAGAAGACTCTAAAAGCAAGAGCCGCAAAAGGCAGGAAAGTTTTGGCAAAAAAGACAAGTAAGGCAGGAACGTTTTGGCAAAAAAGACAAGAGACGCATGCCCAAAGGCTCGGTAGGTAGAGACAGCAGCATAAGGGTCGGGGCATTTGTTCGAGAACGTTCGGCTTTCCCTTTCTGCTAGCGCTTGCCTCGCTTATTTTGTGGAAGGGGTAACGGAACAAGTAGAAATTGAAATGCTTTGGCCTATGGTTTTTTTTCTATACCTAGTTATGTGTCTATTAATAGAACAAAAGTAGAAGCGGTAACCCAAAAACGCACTAGAAGAAAGGGAAAACTGAACGCATGCAAGTTAACAACTCTTAACATAATAATTCATAGCAACTAAGTAGCTCTATGTAAAGAATGCTGACGCGCCAGAATTGAGTTCATCGCTCTGCGCAAAGAACGTCCGGCAACGGAAAGCTGACACTTCTTATTCGGAGTGTTGCTTCACGCTGCAAGGAATGCTGAGTCGGCTTTGCCGACTCGTCTTGATGGCGCGATGCATTGCTGTTAGGGCAAACTTAGCTCTATGTTTTGTCAACTCTTCAGTCTCAGTTTTGTATCCAAATAAATCAGAACGTGCTCCGGCCGCAAATAATAATTGTATTTATTATCTACATTGCTACGCCACAAGGCTAGTCAATAAACCTAAGGGGGCGAAGTCAAGCCCTCCAACGTAATCTTCAGAAGAAGACTCTACAGACGCTAACGTCTAACCACCGCTACCGGCCGTGAGAGAAGTCTCTAGATAACCCGGGAACACCCAACTTCATAATTGGCGCCCAACTGCAATTCGAACTCAACAACTGATTTAACAGGGTAGTTAAATTAGAAATCATGTAAGTTTTACATTTGACTTCTTCGGCACGACTCCAGAAATCTCATAAAAGAAAGAATTCGTTCACGTAATAGTTGTGCTTTGTGTAAATCAGTTTCAAAAGCATTGCATATTTTTTTGGGCAGAGCAAATTCTTATTGCATACCTTATAAAAATAATAAGTATTGCATACTTTTGAAAAACTGAAAAATTTATTTGCTTACCCCTTTAATAAAAACTATTGCATACCTTATAAAAATAAGTGCTGCATACTTTTGTAAAACCAAAAATTTTCATTGCATACCCCTTTTAATAAAAACTATTGCATACCTTTTATCAAAATATTATTGCATACTTTCAATAAATAAATAATTGTTGCATACCCTATAAATAATTATTGCATACTTTGGTATAATTTTACCGCATACTCTTTCTTGCCACATCACTTAGCCGATCAATTGTGCTCGGCAACAGTTTATTTGTGGTGTGCCAACCAACAACCAATGAGTTGGGCACATAACTACAGAAGTGTTAAGGTCGAATACGAAAGCGAGGATAGCTGGGAGGAGGAGCAAGTAGGCCAAGCAGTAGGTCAGACGTTAGATAGGGCCCCGGTAGATAATACTATGGACCCCAGTCAGATTCAAGCTCTTATCGACAATGCCGTCAGACAGGCATTGTCGCAACAGCAATCCCAGTTTTAGGTTCAGCTAAATTCCCTAGCTGCGCGGGTACAGAGTTTGCAGGTGGAAGCACCGCAAATCGTAACATATGAAAAAGTCTCTGTCAACCCCGATGTTAGGTGTGAAATTCCCCTTGATATAATAAAATCGGTACCGGAGTTCTCCGGTACATAAGTCGAGTATGTGGCCTATAGGCAACGAGCTGTTTAAACCATACAATGGCAGCAGTGCCCATTATCAGGATGTTGCCATATTAAGGAATAAAATCCGTGGCGCAGCCGGATACTCGTATCCCATAATACGGTATTGAACTTCGATGCCATTTTGGCCAGATTAGACTGCACGTACTCGGACAAAACATCCTTACGCCTGTTGAGGCAAGGATTGGAAATGGTTAGGCAAGGAGACTTACCAATAATGCAATACTACGATGAAGTTGAAAAGAAGCTAACGCTTGTCACAAACAAAATCGTAATGACGCATGAACAAGAGGGTGCTGACCTGCTTAACGCTGAGGTCAGAGCCGACGCCCTGCATGCTTTTATTTCGGGGCTCAAAAAGGCCCTTAGAGCTGTGGTCTTCCCGGCCCAACCAAAAGACTTTCCATCTGCACTGGCCTTAGCTAGAGAAGCAGAGGCAAGCATAGAGAGAAGCATGTTTGCTAACTCCTACGCCAAGGCCGTAGAGGAGCGAGCGCATTCGGCGGCAAACGGCAAGAGCCGTTTCCAGGGTAAATCAAATAAAGAAGAACAGGGACAGGACAGAAATCCCCACTTCATGAATCGACAGAAAAACAACGGACAAACCAACAAGGACACTCAGGCGCAAGCACCCCAACCTATGGAGGTCGATTCATCCTCCAGGTTCAGGCAGCGCACTGAACATAATCAGAATCATCCTAATGAATCGAACGCGTCTAACGCGAAAATGAGTGCGCTCCCAGTGACGACTCGTTGAATTTTTTAGGGGACGCTCCAGGTTGCCGTTCATTGAACGACGGCTGGCTGGGAGAACCTTAAAGATGCTAATCGATACCGGCGCGGCAAAAAACTACATTAGGCCCGTAAAGGAGCTGAAAAATGTAATGCCGGTCGCCTGCCCTTTCTCGGTGAGCTCAATACAGGGCTCCACCGAAATCAAACACAAATGTTTGATGAAAGTCTTCAAGCACACCTCCCCATTTTTTCTTTTGGATTCTCTCAATGCGTTCGACGCTATCATAAGCTTGGACCTGTTAACACAGGCCGGGGTAAAGCTCAACCTTGCAGAGGACTCCCTAGAATTCCAGGGCATCGCTGAAAAGCTTCATTATTTCAGCTGCCCCAGTGTAAATTTCACTGATGTAAACGACATTGTTGTTCAAGGACACAATAATAAGGAGGAAGAAAGCCTTCTCCACGACAAATGAAGCCCTTCCATTTAACACCGCTGTCACTGCCACAATTCGGACAGTTGATAATGAACCGGTGTACTCAAGAGCGTACCCAAATCTTATGGGTGTCTCCGACTTTGTAAACAACGAGGTCAAACAACTGCTGAAAGACGGCATTATCAGGCCCTCAAGGTCTCCCTATAACCGACCTGGGTTGTTGACAAAAAGGGTACCGACGCCTTCGGGAACCAGAACAAAAGGTTGGTCATTGACTTTTGGAAGCTAAATGAGCGAACTATTCCTGACCGGTACCCGATGCCTAGCACGACCGCGAGAAGACATCGTTCTCGGTGAATGGCGGCAAATACGAGTTTTGCCGTCTGCCTTTCGGCTTGAGAAATGCAAGCAGCATTTTTCAAAGAGCCCTAGACGATGTGCTGAGAGAGCAAATCGGGAAAATATGTTACGTCTATGTAGATGATGTCATAATTTTCTCAGAAAACGAGTCCGACCATGTCCGCCACATCGATACTGTGCTGAAATGCTAGATCGAGGCGAATATGAGGGTGAGCCAGGAAAAGACAAAATTCTTCAAAGAAAGTGTTGAGTACCTCGGCTTCATCGTAAGCAAGGATGGGACTAAGTCCGTCCCAGAAAAGGTAAAGGCCATTCAGGAATATCCTGAACCCAAATGTGTCTACAGTGTTAGATCGTTCCTTGGTTTGGCCAGCTACTACAGAGTCTTCATTAAAGACTTTGCAGCCATAGCTCGTCCGATAACTGACATCCTGAAAGGGGAAAACGGCTCGGTGAGTAGGCAAATGTCTAAGAAGATTTGTGTTGAGTTTAATGAAGCTCAGCGCATTTCAAAGGCTTCGTAACATTCTGGCATCAGAGGATGTCACACTCAAGTACCCCGACTTTCAAAAGCCCTTTGACCTCACCACAGATGCGTCAGCAAGTGGCATCGGTGCAGTCCTATCGCAAGAAGGTAGGCCGATCACCATGATATCCCGCACCCTGAGACAGGCTGAGCAAAATTATGCCACAAACGAAAGGGAATTGCTAGCCATTGTATGGGCCTTAGGTAAACTACAAAACTTTCTGTACGGCTCTAGGGAAATCAACATATTCACCGACCACCAGCCTCTCACGTTCGCTGTTGCCGACAAAAACACGAACGCTAAGATTAAGAGATGGAAATCCTATATAGACCAATACAATGCCAAGATTTTCTACAAACCTGGCAAGGAAAATTTCGTGGCAGATGCCCTGTCCAGGCAAAATCTTAATGCCTTACAAGACGAACCTCAGTCAGATGCTG
Organism: Zaprionus kolodkinae; assembly: GCA_018901885.1. Classification (NCBI taxonomy): domain Eukaryota; kingdom Metazoa; phylum Arthropoda; class Insecta; order Diptera; family Drosophilidae; genus Zaprionus; species Zaprionus kolodkinae. Next base: position 252,135 of record JAEIFM010000494.1, on the reverse strand, counting down.
CGACTATTCACAGTGAGCTGTCCCTGACCTACACGGTCGAAACCACAGATAAACCCTTAAATTGCTTTAGGAACCAGATCATTCTGGAGGCAGCACGTTTCCAGCTTAATCGAAGCCTAGTGCTGTTCCCTAGTTGTTAACCCTGACGTCGTGAATGCTATCCATTGCGACTTGCCTACACTGGCAAGCTTCCAACACGACCTCATTACCCACTTCCCAGCCACTCAATTCCGTCACTGCAAGAATGTGTGTCAGATATAACTGATAAAAACGAACAGTACGAAATTGCCGCTGCAGAGCACAACCGTGCACACAGAGCCGCGCAAGAAAATATCAAACAAGTCCTTCGAGACTACTATTTTCCAAAAATGGGCAGCATGACAAAGGAAGTGGTTGCTAATTGCAGGGTATGTACCCAAGCAAAGTACGACAGGCACCCGAAAAAGCAAGAGCTCGGGGAAACGCCCATCCCCAGTTATACTGGCGAAATGGTGCACATTGACATATTTTCAACAGACAGGAAGCTGTTCTTGACGTGCATTGACAAATTCTCTAAGTTTGCAGTAGTGCAACCGGTTACATCTAGGACAATAGTGGACATCACAGGCCCCCTATTGCAGATTGTTAACCTTTTCTCCAACATCAAAACAATCTATTGCGAAAATGAGCCCGCTTTCAACTCAGAGACAATCACGTCAATGCTCAACAACAACTACGGCATCGACATTGTGAACGCGCCTCCTCTGCACAGCGTGTCCAATGGCTAAGTTGAACGGTTCCACAGCACCTTGGCAGAAATAGCCAGATGCCTGAAGTTGGACAAAAAGACAAATGACACAGTAGAGCTAATCTTGAGAGCCATGGTGGAATATAACAAAACCGTGCACTCAGTTACTCTTTCCAGGCATCACGCTGGCGGACACCCGGTGTCACATTCCAAGCAGAGTATCCATTGTTCTGGGGGCCGACGTATATGGTGACGTAATCCTACCCGAGCTTGTTCCATCCCACGGCGGACTGCCGTTGGTCCAGAACACTCTGTTTGGTTGTGTACTATCCGGTGTCTTCAAGAAATAGTTCGCTAGCGCCCCTCCAGCGGCATCCAAAGATCCCAGCTCCATCCTACCATTTGCAATAGTATTTCAAGGGGGCGGGATGTTTACGTCGAAACGTAGCCGCCTAGATGTAGGCAGCGTTGCGGCGTAAACAGTGCCAGAGTCACCAAGGGCTCTCACGCTCTTTTATCCGTAATGTTAAGTTAGGCTTAAGCTTACATTGTAAATTTACATGAAGTTAGTTTTAAGAATAAAAGTGAAGAGAACGCAGGCGCGTCGCATTGTTTCTTTAAATCGAATTGTTTTTTCGCGTCAGTTCATTTTGGTTTCAGCAAGTGCACCCCACCCTTTCAGGAAGAAGCCGCCACTACATTCACACAAAAACACTCAAAAGTTCAAAACAAACAGATATAGGACATATTTTCAATCAGCATTCAATCAGCGATGATTGTTTAGACAATTTTCCTATGGTATATAAAAATAAAATGGGGCCTCATAGCCTAGTAGGCAATTCACTTGTCTGCTTAACATGAGTCGGCGGCCCGCTCATGGCAAAGAGACATGACTATCCAACGTCCCTCTTTAAAAATGCTTTTCTACTTAATAGAGAGCTTTTTTCAATTGCACAATGCCTTTAAACAATTTTCGGCAAGTCACCTAGACCAATCCCTTACCCCCCTAACATAAAACCAATAGAACCACCGTTCATTGTTTTTCTGCGTACAGCAACAACAACAGCAGCAAATGATGCCAAATTAAGACTGTATCGCCCAGCCTCTTCACGGTTACCAATTTTACGTGTCATTCTCACAATAACACCCAAAACCAATGGTAACTGTGGACCCCACTTCCAGTAGGCGACAGGTGGCAGCCCCACCACTGAGATAAGTCGCATCTGGCTAAAATCACCAATTCGAACGAAAACCCAACTGATTACAGAAACCAATACAAGAGAAATAAACATAAACGGCTCCCCTAACTCGTTGACGACCTCAGGCATATCAAAACGGACATGAATTAGACAATGAAACGTTAGAACTCTAAAGAAACCATCAAGATTAGCACAGTTAGAGGTAGAAATGGAGAAATTTCAGTGCATCAGAGAACTGCAACATGCATACATACACAACACTCAAAAATGAATGAGATTCTTGCCACTCGATCTTCATTTTTGCACAGGCCGCACATAGCACACGCCTCAAGCCTCTAATAGCAAGAGCCTCAAATAGCAGAAGACTCTAAAAGCAAGAGCCGCAAAAGGCAGGAAAGTTTTGGCAAAAAAGACAAGTAAGGCAGGAACGTTTTGGCAAAAAAGACAAGAGACGCATGCCCAAAGGCTCGGTAGGTAGAGACAGCAGCATAAGGGTCGGGGCATTTGTTCGAGAACGTTCGGCTTTTCCTTTCTGCTAGCGCTTGCCTCGCTTATTTTGTGGAAGGGGTAACGGAACAAGTAGAAATTGAAATGCTTTGGCCTAGGGTTTTTTTTCTATACCTACTTATGTGTCTATTAATAGAACAAAAGTAGAAGCGGTAACCCAAAAACGCACTAGAAGAAAGGGAAAACTGAACGCATGCAAGTTAACAACTCTTAACATAATAATTCATAGCAACTAAGTAGCTCTATGTAAAGAATGCTGACGCGCCAGAATTGAGTTCAGCGGTCTGCGCAAAGAACGTCCGGCAACGGAAAGCTGACACTTCTTATTCGGAGTGTTGCTTCACGCTGCAAGGAATGCTGAGTCGGCTTTGCCGACTCGTCTTGATGGCGCGATGCATTGCTGTTAGGGCAAACTTAGCTCTATGTTTTGTCAACTCTTCAGTCTCAGTTTTGTATCCAAATAAATCAGAACGTGCTCCGGCCGCAAATAATAATTGTACTTATTATCTACATTGCTACGCCACAAGGCTAGTCAATAAACCTAAGGGGGCGAAGTCAAGCCCTCCAACGTAATCTTCAGAAGAAGACTCTACAGACGCTAACGTCTAACCACCGCTACCGGCCGTGAGAGAAGTCTCTAGATAACCCGGGAACACCCAACTTCATAATTGGCGCCCAACTGCAATTCGAACTCAACAACTGATTTAACAGGGTAGTTAAATTAGAAATCATGTAAGTTTTACATTTGACTTCTTCGGCACGACTCCAGAAATCTCATAAAAGAAAGAATTCGTTCACGTAATAGTTGTGCTTTGTGTAAATCAGTTTCAAAAGCATTGCATATTTTCGGCAGAGCAAATTCTTATTGCATACCTTATAAAAATAATAAGTATTGCATACTTTTGAAAAACTGAAAAATTTATTTGCATACCCCTTTAATAAAAACTATTGCATACCTTATAAAAATAAGTGCTGCATACTTTTGTAAAACCAAAAATTTTCATTGCATACCCCTTTTAATAAAAACTATTGCATACCTTTTATCAAAATATTATTGCATACTTTCAATAAATAAATAATTGTTGCATACCCTATAAATAATTATTGCATACTTTGGTATAATTTTACCGCATACTCTTTCTTGCCACATCACTTAGCCGATCAATTGTGCTCGGCAACAGTTTATTTGTGGTGTGCCAACCAACAACCAATGAGTTGGGCACATAACTACAGAAGTGTTAAGGTCGAATACGAAAGCGAGGATAGCTGGGAGGAGGAGCAAGTAGGCCAAGCAGTAGGTCAGACGTTAGATAGGGCCCCGGTAGATAATACTATGGACCCCAGTCAGATTCAAGCTCTTATCGACAATGCCGTCAGACAGGCATTGTCGCAACAGCAATCCCAGTTTTAGGTTCAACTAAATTCCCTAGCTGCGCGGGTACAGAGTTTGCAGGTGGAAGCACCGCAAATCGTAACATATGAAAAAGTCTCTGTCAACCCCGATGTTAGGTGTGAAATTCCCCTTGATATAATAAAATCGGTACCGGAGCTCTCCGGTACATAAGTCGAGTATGTGGCCTGGAGGCAATCGGCCATATACGCCTACGAGCTGTTTAAACCATACAATGGCAGCAGTGCCCATTATCAGGATGTTGCCATATTAAGGAATAAAATCCGTGGCGCAGCCGGATACTCGTATCCCATAATACGGTATTGAACTTCGATGCCATTTTGGCCAGATTAGACTGCACGTACTCGGACAAAACATCCTTACGCCTGTTGAGGCAAGGATTGGAAATGGTTAGGCAAGGAGACTTACCAATAATGCAATACTACGATGAAGTTGAAAAGAAGCTAACGCTTGTCACAAACAAAATCGTAATGACGCATGAACAAGAGGGTGCTGACCTGCTTAACGCTGAGGTCAGAGCCGACGCCCTGCATGCTTTTATTTCGGGGCTCAAAAAGGCCCTTAGAGCTGTGGTCTTCCCGGCCCAACCAAAAGACTTTCCATCTGCACTGGCCTTAGCTAGAGAAGCAGAGGCAAGCATAGAGAGAAGCATGTTTGCTAACTCCTACGCCAAGGCCGTAGAGGAGCGAGCGCATTCGGCGGCAAACGGCAAGAGCCGTTTCCAGGGTAAATCAAATAAAGAAGAACAGGGACAGGACAGAAATCCCCACTTCATGAATCGACAGAAAAACAACGGACAAACCAACAAGGACACTCAGGCGCAAGCACCCCAACCTATGGAGGTCGATTCATCCTCCAGGTTCAGGCAGCGCACTGAACATAATCAGAATCATCCTAATGAATCGAACGCGTCTAACGCGAAAATGAGTGCGCTCCCAGTGACGACTCGTTGAATTTTTTAGGGGACGCTCCAGGTTGCCGTTCATTGAACGACGGCTGGCTGGGAGAACCTTAAAAATGCTAATCGATACCGGCGCGGCAAAAAACTACATTAGGCCCGTAAAGGAGCTGACAAATGTAATGCCGGTCGCCTGCCCTTTCTCGGTGAGCTCAATACAGGGCTCCACCGAAATCAAACACAAATGTTTGATGAAAGTCTTCAAGCACACCTCCCCATTTTTTTCTTTTGGATTCTCTCAATGCGTTCGACGCTATCATAAGCTTGGACCTGTTAACACAGGCCGGGGGTAAAGCTCAACCTTGCAGAGGACTCCCTAGAATTCCAGGGCATCGCTGAAAAGCTTCATTATTTCAGCTGCCCCAGTGTAAATTTCACTGATGTAAACGACATTGTTGTACCTGACTCCGTTAAAAAGGAGTTCAAGGACACAATAATAAGGAGGAAGAAAGCCTTCTCCACGACAAATGAAGCCCTTCCATTTAACACCGCTGTCACTGCCACAATTCGGACAGTTGATAATGAACCGGTGTACTCAAGAGCGTACCCAAATCTTATGGGTGTCTCCGACTTTGTAAACAACGAGGTCAAACAACTGCTGAAAGACGGCATTATCAGGCCCTCAAGGTCTCCCTATAACAGCCCGACCTGGGTTGTTGACAAAAAGGGTACCGACGCCTTCGGGAACCAGAACAAAAGGTTGGTCATTGACTTTAGGAAGCTAAATGAGCGAACTATTCCTGACCGGTACCCGATGCCTAGCACGACCGCGAGAAGACATCGTTCTCGGTGAATGGCGGCAAATACGAGTTTTGCCGTCTGCCTTTCGGCTTGAGAAATGCAAGCAGCATTTTTCAAAGAGCCCTAGACGATGTGCTGAGAGAGCAAATCGGGAAAATATGTTACGTCTATGTAGATGATGTCATAATTTTCTCAGAAAACGAGTCCGACCATGTCCGCCACATCGATACTGTGCTGAAATGCTAGATCGAGGCGAATATGAGGGTGAGCCAGGAAAAGACAAAATTCTTCAAAGAAAGTGTTGAGTACCTCGGCTTCATCGTAAGCAAGGATGGGACTAAGTCCGTCCCAGAAAAGGTAAAGGCCATTCAGGAATATCCTGAACCCAAATGTGTCTACAGTGTTAGATCGTTCCTTGGTTTGGCCAGCTACTACAGAGTCTTCATTAAAGACTTTGCAGCCATAGCTCGTCCGATAACTGACATCCTGAAAGGGGAAAACGGCTCGGTGAGTAGGCAAATGTCTAAGAAGATTTGTGTTGAGTTTAATGAAGCTCAGCGCATTTCAAAGGCTTCGTAACATTCTGGCATCAGAGGATGTCACACTCAAGTACCCCGACTTTCAAAAGCCCTTTGACCTCACCACAGATGCGTCAGCAAGTGGCATCGGTGCAGTCCTATCGCAAGAAGGTAGGCCGATCACCATGATATCCCGCACCCTGAGACAGGCTGAGCAAAATTATGCCACAAACGAAAGGGAATTGCTAGCCATTGTATGGGCCTTAGGTAAACTACAAAACTTTCTGTACGGCTCTAGGGAAATCAACATATTCACCGACCACCAGCCTCTCACGTTCGCTGTTGCCGACAAAAACACGAACGCTAAGATTAAGAGATGGAAATCCTATATAGACCAATACAATGCCAAGATTTTCTACAAACCTGGCAAGGAAAATTTCGTGGCAGATGCCCTGTCCAGGCAAAATCTTAATGCCTTACAAGACGAACCTCAGTCAGATGCTGCGACTATTCACAGTGAGCTGTCCCTGACCTACACGGTCGAAACCACAGATAAACCCTTAAATTGCTTTAGGAACCAGATCATTCTGGAGGCAGCACGTTTCCAGCTTAATCGAAGCCTAGTGCTGTTCCCTAGTTGTTAACCCTGACGTCGTGAATGCTATCCATTGCGACTTGCCTACACTGGCAAGCTTCCAACACGACCTCATTACCCACTTCCCAGCCACTCAATTCCGTCACTGCAAGAATGTGTGTCAGATATAACTGATAAAAACGAACAGTACGAAATTGCCGCTGCAGAGCACAACCGTGCACACAGAGCCGCGCAAGAAAATATCAAACAAGTCCTTCGAGACTACTATTTTCCAAAAATGGGCAGCATGACAAAGGAAGTGGTTGCTAATTGCAGGGTATGTACCCAAGCAAAGTACGACAGGCACCCGAAAAAGCAAGAGCTCGGGGAAACGCCCATCCCCAGTTATACTGGCGAAATGGTGCACATTGACATATTTTCAACAGACAGGAAGCTGTTCTTGACGTGCATTGACAAATTCTCTAAGTTTGCAGTAGTGCAACCGGTTACATCTAGGACAATAGTGGACATCACAGGCCCCCTATTGCAGATTGTTAACCTTTTCCCCAACATCAAAACAATCTATTGCGACAATGAGCCCGCTTTCAACTCAGAGACAATCACGTCAATGCTCAACAACAACTACGGCATCGACATTGTGAACGCGCCTCCTCTGCACAGCGTGTCCAATGGCTAAGTTGAACGGTTCCACAGCACCTTGGCAGAAATAGCCAGATGCCTGAAGTTGGACAAAAAGACAAATGACACAGTAGAGCTAATCTTGAGAGCCATGGTGGAATATAACAAAACCGTGCACTCAGTTACTCGTGAGAGACCAATTGAGGTTCTTCACTCAGGGGCCCACGATCGCTGCCTGGAAATCAAGACAAGATTAGCAAAGGCTCAGCAAGACAGCATCGGAAGATGCAACCCTTCCCGTCAAAACCCTGTGTTTGAGGTAGGAGAACACGTGTTTGTAAAGAACAACAAGAGGTTAGGAATTAAACTAACCCCACTATGCACGGAACAAAAAATGCAAGCAGACCTGGGAACGTCTGTTCTTATTAAGGGGAGGGTGGTCCACAAGGACAACCTTAAGTAGGCACTCCCCTTGCAGTTAGTTAGTAGGTTACTTTAAGAAAGCCCGAGCACTACAGTCTCACCCTGTATCTAAATTCCAGGTTTACCCTCACCATGTTCATTACACTGGCATTAGCGAATGCACGGATTACCGACTTTTCGCATGCCAACTACATCCCTGTCGTAGATGGTGATGTGCTGGTTTTTGAACAGCGTGACCTCTTAACGCACTCAAGCAACTTGTCCGAGTTCGCTGTTATGATAGACGAGACAGAAAAATTATCCTCAATCGCATATGCATAAGTTACTAGAGGTCGATACGGACCACCTTAGAACTTTGTTGTCCGTCCTTAAGATCCATCATAGGATTGCCAGGAGTCTAGATTTCCTAGGTACAGCTTTAAAGGTAGTGGCTGGTACTCCCGATTCCACGGACCTTCTAAAGATAAAGATCACTGAGGCTAAACTAGTTGAATCTAATTCCCGGCAGATAACAATAAATTCCGAAACCCAGAAACAGATTAACAAGTTAACTGACACCATCAATAAGGTGATCAGTGCCCGTAAAAGCGATTTGGTTGACACTCCACATTTGTATGAAGCGTTATTGGCAAGAAATAGGATGCTTTCTACTGAAATTCAAAATTTAATTCTCACTATTACTTTGGCCAAATCAAACATTGTAAATCCCACGATTCTTGACCATGCCGACTTGAAGTCTCTTGTAGAACAGGACACCCCTATCATCAGCTTAATAGAAGCATCCAAATTAGAGTCCTCCAGTCCGAGAACAGTATTCATATTTTAATTGCCTATCCCAGAGTCAAGTTCAGTTGCAAGAAAGTCGCCGTTTACCCTGTATCCCACCAACACATCATCTTACGCCTCGACGAGGATACGCTGGCCGAATGCTAACATGACACCTTTGCGCTCACAGGATGCACTAATACCACACTCTTCACGTTCTGCGAGCGGTCTCGGCGCGAATCTTGTGCGCGCTCACTCCTCGCAGGGAGCCCAATGCCACACTCAACCCAGCCACTTGCAGGAAGTAACTCCCGTAGATGACGGCGTTGTGATTATCAACGAAGCATTAGCTCGCGTTAGCACCGATGGCAGCCCAGAAATACTGGTCGAGGGAACCCACCTGGTGACCTTCGAGAGAATGGCGACCATCAATGGCTCCGAGTTCGTAAACCTACGGAAAGCATTAAGCAAGCAGCCAGGCATTGTGCGCTCCCCTATACTTAACATCGTCGGGCACGACCCCGTACTCAGCATCCCTCTGCTACACCGGATGAATAACGAGAACCTGCTCTCCAAAGCTTTAAGGATGACGTGGAATCTGAAGGTTCGCCTAAACTCTGGTTCGTAGCTGGTGTGGTCCTAAACATTGGTTTAATTGGCTCCTTCGCACTTTATCTGGCATTAAGGAGAAGACGAGCCTCCATGGAGATACAGCGTACCATCGACACATTCAACATGACCGAGGACGGTCATAAACTTGGTGGGGGGGGGGAGTAGTTAACAACTCTTAACATAATAATTCATAGCAACTAAGTAGCTCTATGTAAAGAATGCTGACGCCCCAGAATTGAGTTTAGCGCTCTGCGCAAAGAACGTCCGGCAACGGAAAGCTGACACTTCTTATTCGGAGTGTTGCTTCACGCTGCAAGGAATGCTGAGTCGGCTTTGCCGACTCGTCTTGATGGCGCGATGCATTGCTGTTAGGGTAAACTTAGCTCTATGTTTTGTCAACTCTTCAGTCTCAGTTTTGTATCCAAATAAATCAGAACGTGCTCCGGCCGCAAATAATAATTGTACTTATTATCTACATTGCTACGCCACAAGGCTAGTCAATAAACCTAAGGGGGCGAAGTCAAGCCCTCCAACGTAATCTTCAGAAGAAGACTCTACAGACGCTAACGTCTAACCACCGCTACCGGCCGTGAGAGAAGTCTCTGGATAACCCGGGAACACCCAACTTCATAATTTTCATGCATGTTGCAGTTCTCTGCGGTGCATTACTGCTAGCCGAATTATAATCAACACTCCTCCTTCAGCTCCCAGTCAATAGCTACGAAGAGTACTATTGGACTGACTCCACAATTGTGTTAGCCTGGCTTAGTAAGCCTCCATGTATATGGACGACCTTCGTGGCTAACAGAGTAGCTAAGATAACTCAGATCACTAGTTCGAGCAAATGGTCCCACGTCAGATCTGAGCAGAATTCTGCCGATCTTGCCATTAGAGGTATCTCGTCAGAGAAACTCATTGGTGCCATGGACCCTGTGAGGATCCATATTTTGAGCCCACACATTTTCGTTCTTTTTCTTTTTGTTTTTAGTTTAAATATAATCATTAACTATTTTTATTTATTTTTAAGTATTACCACGAAGGTATCTTAGATTAAGCATCGCCAAGGAGGCAAAAGATCAGGGAAACAGGTCATAGACCATAGCCATTTAAGTTAAATTATAGGGTAGCCCAGGGAAAAGCTCAAGTGAGAGAGAGTGCACACACGCCAAGAGCGAGTGCAAGCGACGGTCATTTACCCACCAGAGAACAAGTGCAAGCCGAAAGAGCGCAAGCAACACCCAAAGTGCAGAGCGGAGAGCGAGTGCAAGAGACGGCCACGCATAGAGCGAGCACAAGCGGCGACCACGCACCCGAAGCGCAGCTTGCGAGAACGAGCTCAAGCGACGACCACGCACCCGAAGCGCAGCTTGCGAGAGCGAGCTCAAGCGACGGCCACGCACGCAGCGCACCCACGCACAGAACGAACGCAAGCAGCGACCACAAAGCGCAGCTTACACGAAAGAGAGCGCAAGCGAGAGGGCAAGCAAGAGCGCAGGCAGAGCGACGGACACGTCCAGAGCGCAAGGGCGAACGGAACTTTTCACCCTAAAGGAAAAGTTCAAACGCAAGCGAGTGCAACGGAGAGACGGCGTCTGCGCAGGCGGCAACATCTGCATTAGGAGGAGGGAGAGCAGTTCGGATCTAGCCAGCGAGTTGGACAGACGTGCGTAACCGCGAAAAGAGAAAAAAAAAGTGAAAGTGATCCTCGGAAGTGTCACCACAGCAAAAGCCTCAGCAGGACCGCCAGCGAGAAGTGAGCAGGAGAAAAGAAGCAAACCCACCGGAAATAGAACGCATGACTGTCGAGCAGCAACCGTCACTGGAGCAAGACAGACGCAAAGGTACAGGGCTGAGCGATTGACCAACAGGCAGGGAAAATTAGGTAATTCAAAAAAAATAAACAATAAGCAGAACAGAGTGAAGGTAGGGAAAAATTATGAGAACTAAATAAAGAAAAAAAAAACACAACGCCAGCGTTTTCCTTAAAACTAGGTTTAAAGTTAGCACCCTAGGCAAAAGTGCGGGAGCTGGTGCAGCAGCATCCACAACGGTACCAAAAGTTCCGCTAAGTATGACAGCAGGTATTAACCACATCATATTTATGCCGAACTTTTGGAACCAACGCAGACTCCAAGGTCAACTGGGCAGTGAAAGTGGATGCGAGGTACGAGTGGACCGCTATAGCACGCCCCGCATGGATGCCAACACCTAACCAGCCGGCCAAGCCGCGGAACTAATAGTGTTAGACAAAAGGACTCGGTATACACCGAGGTATGGTCCGCTTTCTTTCCTCCTTGGTTCTAGGAAGGCACTTTGCCGCTCTAAAAGAGCCCACATTCCTCGTCTCAGGTCTCGGCACTTTATAAATAATCTGTAAAGTGGCCCTGGGCGTGATTGAGTGTACCCTGGCCACGAAAAGCTTAGGTACAGATGGCGCCCGAGCAGGGACTCTGAGACGAGAGGAGGAATTGTGTCCTTGGTGGCCTAAAGAACCACTACAGGAGCGCGAAAAGTGAGTCAGGGCGTCGGTACAAACGATAGACGATAGATTTCATAGGGATAGTATCTAAGCAATGGGGGAGGGGGGTAGAAGTAGCAAAAGAAAAGGCACAGATCACGAAGACAGGACAATCGAGCACACAATGATGTTCAGGGAGTTGGTAAAAGGGGGACGCAAAGGAGTCGGACTGAAACAGGACAACGCAGATCGTCGTTCTCGCCATGACAACAGCAACAACAAGGGCGTAACGGCGGTCTTCGGGACTCGTGCTTCCGGGTCGCTCGACAACCTAACGGGACCCGAAGACGAGCATAACGGTTCGGGGCGGTCGGCCAGAGTATATAAGGCCGTCCGCCGGCGCAGAGAAGGCACTCAGTCTCCGGCTTCAGTCGAGTAAACATCTCAAGTGAACAAAAAAAAAGTTTACAAATAAAAGTGCTTCATGACAAGGACAACGAACAAGGATACCCGGCCATGATAAACGACCAGCAGCAGGCAACAAGGACACACGCACAGGATACAACAATCATAGAGGCACGACCAGCAGCAGACAACGAGGACACACGCACAGGATACACCGAACAAGAAAGACAAGACACAGGAAACAACGATCTTCGAGGCACAACCCACAGCAGTCAACAAGGATACACGCACCGGATTTAACGTACCAGGACACAAGACTACAAAGATAAACCATGGTTGGCGTACGATGGGTGTCTTATAGGAGGAAGAACGAATTGGAGAATTTAGCCGACGAGTTCGGGTTTGAACGGGAAGGTACCGTCGACGAGTTACGTACGCGCATAGCTGCCTTCATTGGTAGGAAGGACCACCCTCCGGCCATAATCCAGCGCCTCAAAGCATTGGAGGCGGAATATGGCGCCAACCCCAGTCCGGATCGCCGACCAATCGAAGAAATGCCCACACACCCTTATCCGAAAAGGACCAGAAGACACCCAACCGAACGGCAGAAGAAGCAAAGCCTGTCTCAGGAAAACAGACTTTGCAGATCCCCACAACCAGGGTCACGCGCTCCCACACCAGTGAGCCAGCAGTCTGCTCATCCCACACCAGTGAGCCAGCAGTAATCAAACGCCCGGACCAATTAGAAGGGTCTACGTTTGCCCAAACGGCGGATCGCATGCGAAGGTGGGGCGGAATTCTTGAATTTTTTCTTGCCGCCTAGATACTTCCAACGGAGGATGAAATCAGGGTACGTTACCAGCAGCCAAAAGAGGCGTTTAAAACGTACCTTCTGGAGATCCGCCTGATGATGCGCCGGGCTGGATACACGGAGGCCCTGGAACTGGAGAGGGCGTTTGAAAATATGCTGCCGAAATACCAATTATTCGTGAGGAGGACACAGCCCTCGCCACGAACTACGAGGTGACAAGAGAACGAGAACGGAGTCGGCGGCAATGGAGCCCGTACCCAGAACCCACGCAAACCAGACTAGCCGAACCAAGGGGAACTCCATGGACACCGACGAGCGGAAAACCTTCGCCGGTCGCAGAAGCAACAGCAACGACCTTAAACACCGCACCAGGGGAACAACACCGGATTAATACGCGGGAAGCCTGCAGAAAGTGCGGAGTAAAAGGACACTTCGCTAGGGAATGTCGTGGACAACGCGTGCTGCACTGTTGGACGTGCGGGAAACAAGGGACCAGGACCATCGACTGCTGCAAGACCCCGAAGCCGGGAAACGGGCAGGGGCCCTCACCGAATCCAGACTCGGTGGGGGTGTCACCGCAAGTCCGGCAGAAAAAGAACCCTCGAGTTACGTGATGGCCGCATCAGTGCGAGGGTCATTATCGAAGGGTATCTGGTCTTCGCTACTCTCGACACAGGGGCAACGAGGAGCTTTATCGAATAGATCCGGAAAAATTCCAACATATGCGAGGTGAACCCCACTGTATCTTTGGCGGATGGAACCCGGAAGGACCTCACACAGGCGCTATGGGCAGATGACCAGTAAGGCAGGACGTGCACTCAGGTGCAAGTTCTCGTACTACCCATCGTATTAGATGACGTTCTTCTGGGCCTGGACTTCCTGGGTGCCGTTGGCACAACATTGACCTGCGGAGGAGCAGAGCTACGGTTGGGTCCGCAACCGAATAACAAAGGGAGCCAAAAGCGCAAGGAAATTAAGGACCAAGGCAAGAAGACACCGGACCACGACAATGACAAAGCACAGCAACAGGAGAACCAGGATCATGGCAAGGATACACTAGCGCACGCCAAGGGTAGAACACAGCACGAGGCAAACAAGAACGGCGACAAGAATACGACAAAGAAGAAAAACAGCACGAGGAGAACAAGGATCACGACAAGAAGACACCAGCGCAGGACAAAAGTAAAACACGTCACAAGAATAATGGCAAGGATACCCAAGGGCACGACAAAGGAAACCACGGCTCACGGAGAACACGGATCACGGAGGCTACATAAATACGTAGTCATCGGAAAATCACGCGAAGAGCACCAGGAGGACCTGCGGGAAGTATTCCGGAGGCTAAGAATGGCCAACCTGAGGCTAAATCGGAAGAAGTGCCACTTCTTCCAACGCAAGTTGGTGTTTCTAGGACACGTGATAAGCGAGGAGGAAATCCATACATACCCAGAAAAGGTCGCCGCGGTCCAGAAACTACAACCCCCAACCTGCGTGAAGGAACTGCGTCGATGCCTCGGAATCGCCTCGTGGTTCCGCCGATTCGTACCAAATTTTGCCACGGTCGCACAACCGATGTCACAACTGCTACGAACAGGCCGCCGCTGGGAATGGAACGAAGACCAGCCAATTATTCGCCGCAAAACTCGCGCCGAAGTACGAGGGACCTTATAAGGTTTATCTCGGCAAACATCGTCCGCTTACAGCGAGAAGGCGAACAGGAAAGACGCTCCGCACATATCGCGGATCTCAAACAGCATCACCGAGGGAGACCCGTAAATTAAGTACCAGGTAGAATTAAGTATATTTGTCATAGCAAGTAAGATCACGTTTCCACAGTAGCACTGTTCTATAGGGCGATAGGAGGATGGAGAGCAGTTCGGATCTAGCCAGCGAGCCGGACAGACGTGCGTTACCGCGAAAAGACAAAAAACAAGGAAGCAAGGCTACCTTCGGCTTGCCGAAGGTTTTATACCCTTGTAGTTATACTAAATATAAAATACATTTGGATTGCTGCTGGTTTCTGTTTGCATACGAAAATCCTGATTTCAGCCGATTGTTCCTATGGCAGCTATACGTTATAGTGGTCCGATTTTGATACAATTTTGACAGCACATTAAGAACACATAATAAGAATAAGATTTGCCAAATCTTGTTGCAATATCTTGAAAAACAACAAAAATCGGCCGATAGCTTCTATGACAGCTATACGATATATCGGTCCGATCTGGCTCGTTCCGACTTATTTACAGCGTACAGCAATAAGAAGCTTGTGTGCCAAGTATCATAAAGATAGCTAAAAAAACTGAGAGACTAGTTTGCGTTGCAACAGACGGACGGACGGACGGACGGACGGACAGACGGACATCCATTTTTCGACTCCTCTGCTGATGCTGATTCAGAATATATATACTTTATAGGGTCGAAGATGTCTCCTAAGGTGCGTTGCAAACTTCTGGCTAAAATTTATATACCCTCTGCAAGGGTATAAAAAGTGAAAGTGATCCTCGGAAGTATCACCACAGCAAAAGCCTCAGCAGGACCGCCAGCGAGAAGTGAGCAGGAGAAAAGAAGCAAACCCACCGGAAATAGAACGCATGACTGGCGAGCATCAACCGTCACTGGAGCAAGACAGACGCAAAGGAACAGGGGTGAGCGATTGACCAACAGGCAGGGAAACTTAGTAAATTAAAGAAAAACAAGTGGGTAAGGCTACAGTCGGGCGCCCGACAGTAAGATACCCTTCTCCCAATTTTCCAAATCCGTTACAAACGTGTAACCACTTTCATAATTTCAAACAGAGAATTCTGCACAAATACTTCTAGTACATATAGCTTACTCGCTCGCACTCACACAGCGACGCGCGTAAAGAGTAAAGCGACACGACGCAACGTCGACGTCGGCGTCAACTGCTCAAAGCAGCGCGTCGGCTGCTGCCCGTACCGAACATTTGTACTGAAAACGTTGACTTGAATAACTTCGATGTTATTGGTCCGATCGGATTGTAATTTGGAGGATATGTTCACATTGCATTCAGCTTTATACATACCAAAGTAGAACGTTATGGATTTAATACTTTGCTTAATAATCGCAAATAACCGATTTGCGGGGGCGGTGGGCGTGGCATCAAAAATTTGAGATAAACTTTATCTGCCTATGATTTACAGGAACCCTCATGCCAAATTTGGTATCTCTAGCTTTTTTAATAGCTGAGATCTGTTGTCTCATACAGACGGACAGACGGACAGACGGACAGACAGACGGACATGTCTCAATCGACTCGGCTAGTGATCCTGAGCAAGAATATATATACTTTATGGGGTCTGCCACGCCTCCTTATGCCTGTTACATACATTTTGCACAAAGTTAGTATACCCTTTTTTGACCATTTTCAATGGTCGAAGGGTATAATAAACAATAAGCAGAACAGAGTGAAGGTAGGGAAAAATTATGAGAACTAAATAAAGAAAAAAAAAAATAAAACGCCAGCGTTTTCCTTAAAACTAAGTTTAAAGTTAGCACCCTAGGCAAAAGTGCGGGAGCTGGTGCAGCAGCATCCACAACGGTGCCAAAAGTTCCGCTAAGTATGACAGCAGGTATTAACCACATCATACATATGCCGAACTTTTGGAACCAACGCAGGTCAGTGGACTTTGAAGTCGAGGTTCATAACCAGACCCAAGGTCAACTGGGCAGTGAAAGTGGATGCGAGGTACGAGTGGACCGCTATAGCACGCCCCGCATGGATGCCAACACCTAACCAGCCGGCCTACCCGCGGAACTAATAGTGTAAGACAAAAGGACTCGGCATACACCGAGGTATGGTCCGCTTTCTTTCCTCCTAGGTTCGAGGAAGGCACTTTTCCGCTCTAAAAGAGCCCACATTCCTCGTCTCAGGTCTCGGCACTTTATAAATGATCTGTAAAGTGGCCCTGGGCGTGATTGAGTGTACCCCGGCCATTAAAAGCTTCGTTACATCCCGATTGGCTGATCCTTCCAGCAGAACAGTAGCCTGCTGCGATTGAAATTGCCCACGAAACAGACGAAGAGCTTCGTCCTGTTAAATGCAACTTTACTAAGTTGCCTCCTTCATCCGATTGTATCTTGGAGAGATTTTCCGAGCTCGACAGAGCACTGCGGGTGATGGCTTACGTATACCGCTTTATCCAGAGGTGTGGCAAGCCTCATCTTATGCTCTCTCCAAATGCCAGCAGCTCTAAACTCTCCAACGTCCAAGATTTGCTCATCCGGAACACCCAACGTACTCAATTCGTGAAAGAGTACAACTGTCTGTTGAACAAGGAGCAGATTGCAAGGAGCAGTGACATCATTAATTTAAATCCATTTATTTAAGCTATGATGAGCGGCACCCGATCATCCTTCCGTACTCATGGACCTACTCACACCTCCTTGTCCGTTTTACACATCGTATCTCGCTCCATGGTGTAAATCAATTAATGATGCATCTAATAAGGTCACGCTACTGGATTCCAAAACTCCGAACTTTGGTGAAAGTCACTGTTAATTTTGTCGAGTTTGCATCCTCCAACGCAAAAAACTGCAAACTCAACTCATGGGTACTTTGCCCTCTGCGAGAGTCTCCTTTTCTCGAACTTTCACCCACACGGGACTCGACTTCGCGGGTCCTTTCGAAATCAAAAGTTCCACTGGTCGAGCCTGCCTCATAGCCAAGGGCTATGTATGTGTCTTCGTGTGTTTCAGCACAAAGGCCATACATTTAGAAGCAACCTTGGATCTAACAACTGAGAAGTTCCTCGCAGCATTCGCACGTTTCATCGCGAGACGCGGCTGCCCCCACTACGTATACTCCGACAACGGAAATACGTTCGTCGGAGCCTCCAAAGTCCTTTCAACAGAGTTTTTTCGGGTCGGTTCATATTACGTACATTTTTTTTTTTGTACTTATCTGAGGCGGAGGTGATGTGTGCAACTGCTCCTAATCTTTTAAAGAAAAAACAAGCGGGTAAGGCTACAGCCCTTCGCGCCTCGCATATCAGCTATCGCTCACTTACGACGCCTCTCACGGTCGATCGTTGGTCGTACAGAACGCCCGTGACCGCAGGTGTTCTTGCCTGTACCCCCATGAGCCGCTCAGTGGTGTATTGCACCACGCCGCAAACTCGTTAGTGTACACGTTTCACACCCACTTGCCAACTAGCGTTTCACTCAAGACACTACTCACGATCGGCCGTTGGTCGTGCAGAATGCCCGTGACCGAAGGTACTTTCGCCTGCACTCCCACAAGTCGCTCTGTGGTGTATTCCACCACGCCGAAACTTGTTAAAGCACACGCTCACGCACCCACTCGTCAACTGACGTTCACTCACGACACGAACTAAGCGTGTGTACGCTCAGAATCGCTTACTGGCCAGAGCAGCACCGGCATACCAGAAAGCGCGACACATTCACACAGGCACACACGTACACGACACTTTCCACAATTCTCTAAAGCGTGGGGGAGGGGAGAATATAATACTGGGTATTTTAAATAATCACTGCGGGTGGGTTTTGTTAATATTCAATAGGTTCGTTGGTTTCTAAGCACTAGCTCTTATCCTAATTAGTCCCTGCCTTCCTGCCTACTTCGCACCATTACGCTAGCTCTGAAACTGCGCTTTCGATATTTTATTCCTTACAGCTCACCTTGTTTCTCCTGCGACAGGATTCATCCTTCTGGTACTAACACTGGACTTGCACTTTTATTTTATTTCTTAATTATTCGGGAGAACTTTGCTGCCGGCTTAGTTGGCTGCTCACGATCAACTGTACCCTTCTCCCAATTTTCTAAATCCGTTACAAACGTGTAACCACTTTCATAGTTTCAAACAGAGAATTCTGCATAAATACTTCTACTACATATAGCTTACTCGCTCGCACTCACACAGCGACGCGCGTAAAGAGTAAAGCGACACGACGCAACGTCGACGTCGGCGTCAACTGCTCAAAGCAGCGCGTCGGCTGCCGCTCGTACCGAACATTTGTACTGAAAACGTCGACCTTAATAACTTCTGTGTTATTAGTCCGATCGGATTGTAATTTGGAGAATATGTTCATATTGCATTTGACTTTATACATACCAAAGCATAACTTAATAGGTTCATTACTTTGCTTAATAATCGTAAATAACCGATTTGCGGGGGCGATGGGCGTGGCATCAAACCTTTGACATAAACTTCACCTGCCCCGAATATATAGGAACCTTCATACCAAATTTGGTGCCTCTAGCTTTTTTAATAGCTAAGATCTGTTGTCTCAAACAAACAGACGGGCATGTCTCAATCGACTCGGCTAGTGATCCTGAGTAAGAATATATATACTTTATGGGGTCTGCCACGCCTCCTTATGCCTGTTACATACTTTTTGCATAAAGTTAGTATACCCTTTTTTGACCATTTTCAATGGTCGAAGGGTATAAAAATTGCTTTATTTCTTTACAAGAACTGGCGAACATCTGTATGTGCATATGTTCACTAGAAAGTACATACATACAGAGGATCCATATATTTGATCCAGTAAAAATGATTTTTATATGTACATATAAATTCATATGTATTCAAGTCCACTTCTCTATTGAACACAGTTTTTTCTCCAATAAAAATAAAAAAATTTACCTCCTTTATGTATGTTCTAAATCCTACAAAGTGCATGTGAAACTCCCATCACACGTACATACATACTCTCCCTAAAAATATATATGCAAACATACATATGTACAATTTTATTACATATGTAAGCTACATCTTATATACTTATATATATACTTGCCCAAGTACATTGCCAAGGTCCGAACCTTAAGCGGCAATTGTACCTCCAAAATTAACACAAAAAAAAACAACACTTATTTTCCATTTTTTTAAAAAATGTAAAATTTATTTACTAAAATTTTTTACAAAATTCACTTACAATTCTATTCACATAAATACGTACATACATATCTACCGGCAGCAATATTTCGTCTGCACCGGCACAAGACACACATACACATATACTCAAAATTGTTTCTTATTATTATATTTCATTTATTTACCTTTTGCCGGCTTTAGTGATCGCAGTTCGATCACAATCGACCGACCACTACTTTTTTTTCCATTATCGTTATCGTTCCAGGGCTGCACAAGCTCGAATATTTGTAATAATAATCACTTAGTGGGTAACCGTGATTTTTCTTAGTCACTGTTTTTTTTTTTTTGTTTGTCGTTTTTTTGTGCACTGTGTTGTTATATTCACAAAGCGCTGCAACGTTGCAAAATTATCGATTATATTTTCCTCCATCTGAGCAAATATCTCTCAAACAATAAATAATTATTTTAGTTATTTTCACAATATAATTTATTTTGTTAGTTGTACATACATAAATTAAATTGGGTCAATTTGCTCAAACTTCCACGCTGAGTATAGTAATTATTCCGATAATTATTTGTACTCAATAAAAATATGTCGATATTTTATAAAGTTTAATATTTATATTTTTTTTTGCAACGTCCTCCACTTTTCAACGAAACAGTGCTGCCTTGAATTTAGCAACATATTCTGTGCTCAATATTTTCGATAAAATTTCCGATCGATTTTTAATAATAACAAGATACTCCTCACGTCATCGGCATCAATTGCATTCTTTCTCGCTTTTTTTTAAAGCTTGGTATGCCAATTGATAGTGGTAAAGACACCAAGAAACACCGGCCAAATCCAAAGTTATTTAGGTACCAACAATTTCGGTGCGCGCTACTCCAGTCACTCGTTCAGTTGGTCATCAGATCTCCCAGGCGCTAAGAATGGCACTCCAAGAGTTCATTAACTCATCCGATAAGCTCACGCAGTTCAAAGCTAGGCTTCAATCTTCTCCGACAGCTTCACTTCACATTCATAGAGTGCGTCGTGAGCAGCTTCGCTCCATATGGACTGCCGTGGAACTTAAATATTAACTCTGTTCCAACGCATTGTCTCAAATGGAGACGAATGCTGAGGGCAAAATCGCCATGCAAGCCCGGTATGACCATTGTTATTCCATATACGAGGAATTTGCCTCTCATTTAAATGAGAGTATAGAGACCGCAACTGAAAACCCTTTTCAACCTTGCTTAACGGCTCTAGAACACTCTAAAATCAGCACAGAGAACTGGGATTGCCTTCTAGTTTTCCTCTGCTCGTCTAAGCTGCCAAGGCTGACACTGTCACTTTGGGAACAGTCAGTACAGAAAAAGGCTGAAATTCCGTCATGGCATGAAAAGTCAGATTTTCTGTCAGAACGCTACCGCACACTAGAAGCGATAGAGGATGTGCAACCTAGAACAAGCACACAGGCTACTTCCAAACCTGCTCGAAAAGAGCCCCCTACGAGAAAGGTCAACTCCTTTGAAACAAAGGTTGTAGGCAAACCTCAAACCTGCAACCTCTGTTTAAAGGAGAACCTCCTATACGTCTGTGTCCGCGCTTTCTAAAAATGGCTGTTGATTAATGGCTGTTCATCAAACAGCAAATTTATATCTGAATTGTTTCGCAAGAGGGCATATCCTTAAAGATTGCAAGAGTCAACACAATTGTTTTACGTGCAAGGGTCGCCACAATACACTCCTGCATCGTGGCGCCCCTCCTCCTGCGCCCTCTTCGGCAACTTCTGCACCAACTACCCAGAATTCTAATATACAGTCCGAGGAGTGGACGACTAATATAAAGAATTACTTCACGGCGAACACACAAGGTGTTCTTCTCGGCACTGCTCTTATAAACGTTTGCCATTTGGGCATGACTTATAAGGCACGTGCACTAATCGATTCAGGATCAGAGGCTACGTTCATTACCGAACGGATCTTTAACATCATAAAGCCCTCCTACCAAGCCGTACAAGTTCAAGTAGATGACTTAAATCAAACAGTCTCAGCCAATCCCCAAAGTTGTGCCACTTCCAGATTGGCTCCCCGATCACTCCCAGGTTACAGCTTGAAACTGGAGCCTTTGTTCTTCCTCAGTTGGCAGGTAACCTTCCATCCTACCCAATTTCCAAGGATCTTCTGAAGGACCTGCCAAACCTACAACTCGCTGATCCGCATTTCCACCAGAGCTCTCAAATAGACGTGCTCTTAGGAGCCGATCTTCTCCCGTCCATCATAAGGAGTGGCCATGTGTCCGAAATCTGTGGAACTTTGCCCGGTCAAGAGACCATATTCGGCTGGGTCCTCACAGGAACAGTAGCATAGTCGAATCTTTCGACCGTTTCATCCTTCACCACGAGGATCAAGATCAGCGAAGAGATAATGCTTCATGATCTTCTCACCAAGTTTTGGGTTGTGGAAGATCTTCCAGCCAAGCTGGTAAAAGTTTCTGACGCAGCGTGTGAAAATAATTTCCTTCGCACCACTTCCAAAACAAAAAAGGGGCAGATATGTCGTTACTCTTCCATTTAAAAAGCCCTAAAACCTTCGAATTAGGACATTCAAGGTCCATCGCACTCGCTCAGTTTCTCAGGAACGAATGTCGTTTAAAGAGGAACTTTCCTTTAAAAGAGCAGTACGACTCCATTATTCAGGAGTATTTAGATTTAGGCCATATGAGGCCAGTCTCTGCAAGTAACGACTGCAGCAACTTTTATCTTCCTCATCAGGCTGTTTTTAAACCTGAGAGCACCACTACCAAAGTTCGCGTTGTTTTCAACGCCTCCAGTCCGTCCTCCAATGGGAAGAGCTTGAACGATATCCTACATCCAGGACCCGTTCTCCAATCCGATCTGACTATGCAGATCTTGAAATGGCGTTTTTTCCGTTATGTTTTTAATGCCGACATAACAAAGATGTACCGGCAGATACTCGTCCACAAAAGTCACACGCCATTTCAACGAATCCTCTTCAGGAACCCAAATGGCGAAGTGTGTGACTATGAACTCAACACAGTCACTTTCGGAGTAAACTGTGCTCCATTCTTGGCCATTCGGGCTCTTCAGCAGCTTTCCGTACGTAGACGATGTCCTTGCTGGCGCACACCCCATAAAGCGCGCCACAGTGTCCATTTAAGAGTTACGCAAAGCTCTTGAGACAGCTGGCTTTCCCTTAAGAAAATGGACCTCCAACCACAAAGATATGCTAGCTAAAATCCCCAAGGACCATCAACTGAACACCGAGTTCCTCGAACTAGAGGAAGCGAGCTTAGCAAAGACTCTAGGTATACGCTGGCAAGCGCGTGCAGTTGAGTTTCTCTTTGCCCCTCCGAAGCATATGTGGGACAATCTTACACTAAACGTGTAGTTCTATCTCACATCGCTAAACTTTTCGGTCCCGCAGGTTGGCTGGCACCATTTGTGGTCCGTGCCAAAATTTTCATGCAGGAGATATGACTGCAAAATCTTGGATGAGGTGAGGCGTTGCCTCTGGAATTCCAACAACGCTGGCAGGATTTCCTATCCAGTTATTCATCCCTCCAGAAGATTCGGATCCCCAGATGGGTCCAATATACCCAGTTGCAAAGCTCCAAATCCATGGTTTCTGCGACGCATCTCAGCGCGCCTACGGAGCAGATATCTACATCCCTGTTGAAAACCAACACAATATTTCAAGCCATCTCCTTGTAGCCAAAACCATAGTAGCTCCTGTGAAGACCATCTCCTTGCCTTGATTGGAACTTTGCGGTGCATCAGAGAACTGCAACATGCATGCATACACAACACTCAAAAATGAATGAGATTCTTGCCACTCGATCTTCATTTTGCACAGGCCGCCCATAGCACACGCCTCAAGCCGCGCAAGCCTCTAATAGCAAGAGCCTCAAATAGCAGGAGACTCTAAAAGCAAGAGCCGCAAAAGGCAGGAAAGTTTTGGCAAAAAAGACAAGTAAGGCAGGAACGTTTTGGCAAAAAAGACAAGAGACGCATGCCCAAAGGCTCGGTAGGTAGAGACAGCAGCATAAGGGTCGGGGCATACAAATTTGTTCGAGAACGTTCGGCTTTCCCTTTCTGCTAGCGCTTGCCTCGCTTATTTTGTGGAAGGGGTAACGGAATAAGTAGAAATTGAAATGCTTCGGCCTCGAGTTTTTATTCTATACCTACTTATGTGTCTATTAATAGAACAGAAGTAGAAGGGGTAACCCAAAAACGCACTAGAAGAAAGGGAAAACCGAACACATGCATGCATGTTGCAGTTCTCTGCGGTACATTACTGCTAGCCAAAATATCATCAACACTTCTCCCTCAGCTCCCAGTCAATAGCTACGAAGAGTACTATTGGACTGACTCCACAATTGTGTTAGCCTGGCTTAGTAAGCCTCCATGTAAATGGACGACCTTCGTGGCTAACAGAGTAGCTATGATAACTCAGATCACTAGTTCGAGCAAATGGTCCCACGTCAGATCTGAGCAGAATTCTGCCGATCTTGCCAGTAGAGGTGTCTCGTCAGAGGATCTCATTGGTAATAGTCTCTGGTGGCATGGACCCGATTGGCTGATCCTTCCAGCAGAACAGTGGCCTGCTGTGATTGAAATTGTCCACGAAACAGACGAAGAGCTTCGCCCTGTTAAATACAACTTAACTAAGTTGCCTCCTTCATCCGATTGTATCTTGGAGAGATTTTCCGATCTCGACAGAGCACTGCGGGTAATGGCTTTCGTATACGGCTTTATCCACAGGTGTCGCAAGCCTAATCTTATGCTCTCTCCAGATGCCAGCAGCTCTGAACTCTCCAACGTCCAAGATTTGCTCATCCGGAACACCCAACGTGCTCAATTCGTGAAAGAGTACAACTGTCTGTTGAACAAGGAGCAGATTGCAAGGAGTAGTGACATCATTAATTTAAATCCATTTATTGACGCCAGCGGAGTTATGAGGTCATGCGGTCGTGTGAGAACATCCGCTTCTTTAAGCTATGATGAGCGGCACCCGATCATCCTTCCGTAGTCATGTACCTTCTCACACCTCCTTGTCCGTTTTACACATCATATCTCGCTCCATGGTGTAAATCAATTAATGATGCATCTAATTAGGTCACGCTACTGGATTCCGAAACTCCGAACTTTAATGAAAGCCACTATTAATTCCTGTCGAGTTTACATCCTCCAACGCAAAAAACTGCAAACTCAACTCATGGTTACTTTGCCCTCTGCGAGAGTCTCCCTTTCTCGACCTTTCACCACACGGGACTCGACTTCGCGGGTCCTTTTAAAATCAAAAATGTTTCAGCACAAACGCCATACAATTAGAAGCAACCTCGGATCTAACAACCGAGATGTTCTTCGCAGCCTTCGCACGTTTCGTCGCGAGACGCGGCTGCCCCCACTACGTATACTCCGACAACGAAAAGGCGTTCGTCGGAGCCTCCAAAGTCCTTTCAACAGAGTTTATGAAGGCAGTGAAGGCTGATGTATCCACCATATACAGCCATCAAAACCTCGCATGGCACTTCAATCCTCCCAAAGCGCCGCACATGGGTAGCTTATGGGAAGCTGGAGTAAAGAGCTTCAAAACGTTCTTCTACAAATCCACTTCCTTACTGAAATATACGTTAGACGAATTATCCACAGTCCTTTGCAAGGCCGAAAGCACGCCTTAATTCCAGGCCAATTTCACCAATGTCTGAGAGCCCCACCGATCTTTTAGCTTTGACTCCTGGCCATTTTCTGATCGGAGGTCCGCTCATGTCCATCGGAGAGCCTGAAATCCAGGAAGACGCCATTAATCAATGGCAACAAATCAAAGCTCTGCATCAACAGTTTTGTTTCCGTTGGAAAGAGGAATACCTCAAAGAGTTGCACAAACGCTCCAAATGGCAGCTCCCAACGCGAAACCTCGAAGTCGGCCATATGGTGATTGTCAAAGAAGACAACGAATGGCGTCTGGGCCGCATCCAAACCGTTTATCCTGGCGCTGATGACATCGTCCGCGTGGTGGATATCCTCACCAACCGTGGAGTCATCAAAAGGCCCACTATAAAGGAAGTCCTCCTTCCCATAGAGGACACCGTCCAGACACCCTCCTAACCTTGTGTTGTCCTTTAGTGGATATATGTCCGGCAGACTCCATATATCCACCTTCTTATTTTCATATTAGTGAAGAAAAATGGCACCACGCAAGGTACAACCGCAAAGGGCAGCGAAGCCAAGCGAACCGAAAGGAGTGAACTCCTTCCGGTGTCGCGTCCGCCGAGGAGTCCACGCCCTCAAGAAGTGCCAACGCTTTCTACATCTGGCTGCGGAGAAGCGTCTCAGGGCAGTATTAATCCATAGATACTGCCCGAACTAGCTCGCCCATGAGAATTCAGCAGGCTCATATCGCAGTGGTGGTACGCTCCTCCACCTCCCAAGCAGCCAGTCCGAAAGGCAAGCCTCTTCCACCGGCAGTGTCCCTGGCGACAACATAATCGGTGACAGTCAGCATGTTGCCGATGGCCCTAGTCAGCCTGGACGTGGCCGTCAAAATCTTTGAGGTACGTGTGCTGTTGGACGCGTGTAGCCCACACAGCCGCAGGCCCACCTCATTGGCAACGGCCTTTAACCTTTCCGCCAAAAAAGGGTTTTGCCGCGCCTTGTTCAGGTCGAGGGTAGCGCCAGACTTCGCTACCACCGTGACTCTGAAGTTGAAAGATGTGTGTGTGTGGACTCCGGCACAGAAGGTTGGCAAAGACTCAACCCATTCTTTCCAGGCATCACGCTGGCGGACACCCGGTGTCACATCCCAAGCAGAGTATCCATTATTCTGGGGGCCGACGTCTATGGTAACGTAATCCTACCCGAGCTTGTTCCATCCCAGAACACTCTGTTTGGTTGTGTACTATCCGGTGTCTTCAAGAAATAGTTCGCTAGCGCCCCTAGCGCCCCTCCAGCGGCATCCAAAGATCCCAGCTCCATCCTACCATTTGCAATAGTATTTCAAGGGGGCGGGATGTTTACGTCGAAACGTACCCGCCTAGATGTAGGCAGCGTTGCGGCGTAAACAGTGCCAGAGTCACCAAGGGCTCTCACGCTCTTTTATCCGTAATGTTAAGTTAGGCTTAAGCTTACATTGTAAATTTACATGAAGTCAGTTTAAAGAATAAAAGTGAAGAGAACGCAGGCGCGTCGCATTGTTTCTTTAAATCGAATTGTTTTTTCGCGTCGGTTCATTTTGGTTTCAGCAAGTGCACCCCACCCTTTCAGGAAGAAGCCGCCACTACATTCACACAAAAACACTCAAAAGTTCAAAACACCTCTATATAGGACATATTTTTTAGCATTCAATCAGCATTCAATCAGTGATGATTGTTTAGACAATTTTCTTATGGTATATAAAAATAAAATGGGGCCTCATAGCCTAGTGGGCAATGCACTTGTCTGCTTAACATGAGTCGGCGGTTCGGGGCCCGCTCATGGCAAAGAGACATGACTATCCAACGTCCCTCTTTAAAAATGCTGTTCTACTTAATAGAGAGCTTTTTCAATTGCACAATGCCTTTCAACAATTTTCGGCAAGTCACCTAGACCAATCCCTTACCCCCCTAACATAAAACCAATAGAACCACCGTTCATTGTTTTTCTGCGTACAGCAACAACAACAGCAGCAAATGATGCCAAATTAAGACTGTATCGCCCAGCCTCTCCACGGTTACCAATTTTACGTGTCATTCTCACAATAACACCCAAAACCAATGGTAACTGTGGACCCCACTTCCAGTAGGCGACAGGTGGCAGCCCCACCACTGAGATAAGTCGCATCTGGCTAAAATCACCAATTCGAACGAAAACCCAACTGATTACAGAAACCAATACAAGAGAAATAAACATAAACGGCTCCCCTAACTCGTTGACGACCTCAGGCATATCAAAACAGACATGAATTAGACAATGAAACGTTAGAACTCTAAAGAAACCATCAAGATTAGCACAGTTAGAGGTAGAAATGGAGAAATTTCAGGTAGCGATAGCTGGCATTATCGAGATGAGGTGTCCTGGCAGTGGGGAAACAACAACATCCAATAGCAATCTAGTCTTCCATAGTGGCAATGAAGGCAGCAGACATGGTGTAGGAATATTTGTAGCCAGGGTTCCATTCCTGGGAACCCGAATGTCAGACTCATTACCGCTAGGTTCAAGTGCAAGGCTAGACACATACATATTATGCAATGCTGTGCTCCGACTAAAGACGAACTGGTCATTGGAGAACTTTCAATAAAGTTGAAACGCAATCCCTCGAGGATCGTCACGAACAGCCAACAACGAAGAGCGACTCCCCTAAATCTGCACCTACTGAGGGACAACAACCTGAATGCAAGGATGGCGTCCACATTGTGAGAGCAACTGCTCCCAGAAGAAGACCGCCCATGGGAACACACTTGCAGGACACTTAGGACAACAGCGGAACTAATTTTTGGCACGCAACAACGCGAAAAGACCGGATGGATATTCGAGAGGACGTTGGACCTAATCAGACGGAGAAACAGTCTTAAGTCACTGACGGATCAGCTCGCGCAAAATCACGACGTATATCGGACACTGTGCAAAGCTGAGAAACGATCCGCCAGAGACGACAAGAGAGCTCTATTGGATAGATTTGCGGACAACGCGGAACGAACGGCAGAACAAAATAACATGCGCTCACTATACCAGTTGTTTCCACGAATCACCGGTAGATATAACAAACAGTCCCAACCAGATCAGATATTTAGCATCATCTCTAATAATGCACAAATCCGGAGATGGCAACACTTCATGGAAATCAGCCACACCTCGACAATAACTGTGGCTACAGACATCCGAAACATTGCCTCATCAAGTGGGAGCTTCAGGATATTGTCATCGCCGCCATCTGTACAAGAAATTGAAATTATATATCATATAGCATTAAGGTTTGGGTATACTGAATTAGAATGTGATAAGTTTAATACTTTGCTTAGTAATCGCATATAAAATTAAATTTCTTATTTACGGGAGGCGGTGGGCGTTGTACCCAAAATTTGAAAATTACGTATACTGCCTAGGATATACATGAATCTTAATGCCAAACTTGGAGTCTCTAGTTTTTTTAATTGCTGAAAATCAGCCGTTTATACAGACGGACAGACAGACACACAGACAGACATGGCTAGATCGACTCCGCTTGTCATTCTGAGCAAGAATATATATACTTTATGGGGTCACAGATGTCTCCTTCTGCCTGTTACGCAAATTCAGACAAACCTAATAGACCATGTATTTTTTTAAATCCATGGCCTAAAAACGAAAATGAAAATATCGAAAAAGCAAGAGTCGGTAGCATAAGTTAGAACGAGAGAGAGATATGTGCATTTTTGGCGAGGGCAAAAATTCGTTACATACACATACACCAGCGTCAACTGCTTCTTCTTTAATTTAGACGTCCGTTAAAATTAAACAGACCTGCCTCATGTTTTGTGCATTGTCTCACACCCATAAATGTATGCATGCATATTGTATACATGCACGCATAATATATTTTTATACCCTTCGACCATTAAAAATGGTCAAAAAAGGGTATACTAACTTTGTGCAAAATATATGTAACAGGCTTAAGGATGCGTGGCAGACCCCATAAAGTATATATATTCTTGCTCAGGATCACTAGCCGAGTCGATTGAGACATGTCCGTCAGTCTGTCCGTCTGGGTTCTATAAATCATAGGCAGATCAAGTTTATATCAAACGTTTGATGCCACTCCCACCGCCCCCGAAAATCGTTTATTTGCGATTATGAAGCAAAGTATTAAACCCATAACGTTGTGCTTTGGTATGTATAAAGCTTAATGCAATATGAACATATTCTCCAAATTACGAACCGATCGGACCGAAATAACACAGTAGTTATTCAAGTCAACGTTTTCAGTACAAATGTTCGGTACGAGCAGCAGCCGGCTTTGAGCAGTTGACGCCGACGTCGAAGTTGCGTCGTGTCGCTTTACTCTTTACGCGCGTCGCTGTGTGAGTGCGAGCGAGTGAGCTATATGTACAAGAAGTATTTGTGCAGAATTCTCTGTTTGAAATTATGAGTTTGGTTACACGTTTGTAACGGATTTAGAAAATTGGGAGAAGGGTATCTTTCTGTCGGGCGCCCGACTGTAGCCTTACCCACTTGTTTTTATTAGATAAATTGTAAATAATGGGAAATAATTCAAAAATGTATATGCTTTGTAAATATTAATGTAAACAAATATAAACCACAACAACACATAAAAAATTAAAATAGCTAAATTCTCTTTTCGCCGTGGGGAATCGAACCCTGGCCGTTTGCATATCCGTTGAAAAATTAGATAAGTTTATCTAATTATGCAAAACCGAAAACTTTGGTGGCAAATTTAAAACAGAAGAGAAAACTTTATTACGCTCCCGCTCCGCCCTAAACTAACTTACACTAGCCTTCATGGATTTCAATTCAATGTACATTTTTTTATACCCTTGCAGAGGGTATATTAATTTTGGCCAGAAGTTTGAAATGCACCTTAGGAGACATCTCCGACCCTATAAAGTATATATATTCTGAATCAGCATCAGCAGAGGAGTCGAAAAATGGATGTCCGTCTGTCCGTCTGTCCGTCCGTCCGTCCGCCTGTTGCAATGCAAACTAGTCTCTCAGTTTTTGAGCTATCTTCATGAAACTTGGCACACTAGCTTCTTATTGCTGTACGCTATAAATAAGTCGGAACGAGCCAGATCGGACCGATATATCGTATAGCTGTCATAGAAGCTATCGGCCGATTTTTGTTGTTTTTCAAGATATTGCAACAAGATTTGGCAAATCTTATTCTTATTACGTTCTTAATGTGCTGTCAAAATTGTATCAAATCGGACCACTATAACATATAGCTGCCATAGGAACAATCGGCTGAAATCAGGGTTTTTGTATGCAAACCCTACCGCACATTATCAATACTTATTAATGTTACACAGTAACCCGCCCTTAGTTTTTCCATTTAAATATCTCAGACGTTTATATTCTATAGCTGTTATAGGAACAATCAGTCAGCCCGTCTGTTTGTTGCAACGCAAATTAGTCCCCCAGTTATTGAGCTATCTTCATGAAACTTTGCTCACAAGCTTCTTATTTCTGCCCTCTTTAAATAAGTCGGAACGGGCCAGATCGGTCCGATATATCGTATAGCTGTCAAGGAGCCTATCGGCCCATTTTCGTTATTTTCAAGATATAGCTATCAGGCTTACCACATCCAAATTTAAGTGTAATAAAGTTTTATCAAAATCCAACTTTTATCACTATTTTGTATAACTGCAAGGGTATAAAACCTTCGGCAAGCCGAAGGTAGCCTTGCTTTCTTGTTTTATTTTAACTAACTTAATTTAACACCGGCCCGGTTGAAGGTCTGTAAGGCTTCAAGTAAAGGGAAGAGGAGATAGTTTGTGAATGGCCCATCGAAAAACTCTCCCATCAGTGGTCCTTAGATCGACGATCCTGACCATGGCGTCCTGCCCTGCGTGTGTTGCCATGATCCTCCCGAGGAGCCACTGCTGCGGCGAAAGATTGTCTTCGGCGACGACGACGAGACTGCCATCTTTGATGTTGGGCTGCTGCTGATGCTACTTGCTCCGTATTTTAAGGCCCAGGACATATTCGCGGGACCATCGCTGCCAGAACTGATGCCTGATTGACGAGACAAGTCGCCATCGCAGTTGAGACCCGTCTTGTCCGGGGTTCGGGGTGCTGGTGAGGAGAGTAACCACCCGCCTGTCAGCAGGTCCTGGCTGATTGATCCGAGTGGCCGCGAGTTGAGCACTACCTCGACGCCGACGAGGACTGTTTGCAGCTCTTCCGCTGGTAGCTGCGCGCTGCTCGCCGCTCGTAGGAGTAGGTGCTTTGCAGTTTTCACGAGGCGGTGGAACACAAATTCTCATCCATTTTTGATGGGAGTTCGCGGATTGCGTCCGCTTGCTCCTCGATCGTCCCTCGCAGATTCTCGAAGTGGCGACTCGCTCCGACGAAGTTCGTCGCGTTGTCGCAATGCACGATCTGCGGACATCCTCGGCGACCAACAAACCTTTGAAAAGAAAGAAAGGAGAGTGGAAAGATTGGAGACAACTTCTAACTGAACTGCCTTGGACGCAAAACAAACGAACAGTGCTATGTAGGACTTATAAGGGGGCCTACCACGGATTTAAAGTGTCGTGTACACTGGACCACAAAAATCAATACCACCAATGTCAAAGGGGCGGAGAGCACGGAGTCGGTCTGCGGGTAAATTCCCCATTATTTGAGTCAGAAGTCGCAGTTTGCATTTGAAACATCTAATGCACGACCGAACTGTCTGACTGCAAATCTCCTGAGCGTTAACTATCCAAATACGCTGTCGAAGGATATCATACTCACAGTGCTCGTAGGCCAACATGAAAATTGGTTTGATGCAAATGTCGGACATAGCTCTGTACGAAGTTAGAACGTTTAGTCAACAACAATGGAAACTTGGCATCATACGATATAGGAGCATTTGCTAGTCGCCCCCCAACTTTTATCAACGAAAACGTACACCAAATTCCCTTGTCTTCGTGAATAAATGGATTTTATCGTTGAAGACATGGGCCAAGATTGGATCCTTTACGAACTTTTTTAATGTCATCAGAAAATTCATGAAATTGGAGAACCTCGACTGTTTTCAAAAAGGCTTCCTTATATTCCGTCTGTGACGGAATCTTTTCAAATTGGGCATACCTATTCTTACATCTAGCTATGAAGCAGAATATAGAAATAAACACAAACACACAACACACAAACTCTCAGCCGTTTGAGGTGTGACGAGAAACCCTCGATGACGTCCACTACATCTGACTTGATTACGGCAGCCACCAGTCCACCCGCTGTTTTCTTCTTCTCCAGCTCCATAATCTCCCTTGTAGCTGTAGGGCCGGATTTACGGGCCAATCTGCATCTTCTTTCTTCAAAAACGAAGGTCGCATAAAACAGATTGACTCTTTCAAGTCGTCAATGACCTCTTGAAACTACATATGCTGGATTTTGTTTCGTCGGTACATGTCGCCAATATATTGCTCTCTTTTAAATGAACGGACGTGTTTTTTTTCTGCTCCCCGCTTTTATTAAGTTTTGCCTGCAAACAATCGGTGTTCGCATAATTTAATCACTCTAACTTGTGCAATTTATCGTTCACTTTCGCGAGTGCATGCCTGCTTAACCCACTGGTTCGTAGTTTATATATAATATTAATATTTGTTTACAGCCACTTTTTCTACTCATCTTTTCGGAGAGCATCATATCTCATTGTGCTCTCTTTTCCGATTCTATTTCGGTGTTGGCATTTGTTGTTGAAGTTCCGCTGCAACTACAATAATAATAAACCTCGCTCTCTCGTCTTTTTGTGTGAGTGTGTGCCTAATCTCTCGCTCGCGCTCACACACTAGCTTTGGCGTACGCTCTTTCTTTAACGCTTACTGTTCTTTTTTCCAATTTCGTTTTGTTCTTGCGATTTGTTTTGTCTTGTTTCAGTAGTCACTCTTTATAATGGAGGGTATTGTCTGCTATAAAAAAACATGCTTAAAGCAAGTGACTGTTACTCAGCCAAGCATCTCTTGCTGGCTGTGTGACAATGTTGTACATATAAAATGCGCCGGCTACACTGCCTCTACGGCTGACGCCGTATCTAAGCGCACTGGCCTGCGCTATTGTTGTGACCTGTGTCGGGAGGCGGAAAACGAGATGATTACGTTCATGCGGCAGACAAAGTCAGGGTTTCGTGAACTTTGTGGCAGTTTTCGAAAACTTGCCGATCAGCTCTCTGCGTTGGACAACTTATTTAATAGCCTAAAACTATTAAATGAGTCGCCCAAACGCAAGAAATCAGCTCATGTGGCGAAATCTTTGCCTGCTGCCATTCCGCCTCCTCTCATTGACCAACCATGTACACCGGTGACTCAGCCGGTGATGTCGTTTACCACTCCTATGGTGACGAGATCATCGGTTTCTGAAAAAGTCATCGACGAGTGTTTACAAATGGTGTCACATAAAGCTTCTGATGTGCCAGCTGTGGTATCTTTGCCTACTCCACAGATTTTAGAATTACCTATGGCAAGTTCAATTTCTAAGAACATTCCCGCAGGTGCAATGCCTGTGGAGCCTAAAAAGGTTTTAGGTGTTCCACTTAGGAAGCAAATTTTCGTTTCCCGGCTTTCCCCTGATCTTACATCTGAAGATGTAGTGGCTTATATTCAAGCCAAAATACAAGCTGCAGATTTAAAAGTGGAAAAATTTAAATTTTCGTATGAAAGGGACATATCGTCCTTTAAAATTAGTGTCCCAGCTGAACTCTTGACCAACATATGTTCACCCAAATTTTGGCCAGACCATGTAGTGGTTAAAGAGTTTGAAGCGAAAAATAAGAAAAATCGGAAACCGATTGCTTTAAATCTACCAATACAGGCATCTACATCTTCGCAAAAAAACAAAACAAAAAACTAAATGCTACTTTCCTTCTTACATACCAAAATGTTAGAGGGTTATGTAGCAAACTTTCTAATCTTTTTCTTAATAGCCTTTCCTTTACATCCCATGTGTTGGTATTTACCGAAACCTGGTTGAAACCGGATATTCTAAACTCCGAAGTTCTCCCAGGTAAATACTCAACTTACAGGCTTGATCGACCTGGCCGACGTGGTGGTGGGGTTCTGATCGCAGTAAACTCTGCCATTACATCGGAATTGTTAAAACCGGAGATTCAATATAGTATTGAATTTATTTGTGTAAAATTACACTTTCCCGGTTTTTCTTGTTTTATAACCTGCTCTTATATTCCGCCGTCATCGGAATTGTCAGTATACTTGCAACATTTATCTGCAATAAAGACTGTGTTCAACCTGTTATCAGACAGAGATTATTTTATAGTCCTCGGTGAATTTAATATGCCAGAATGTGAGTGGACATCAAGTGTTGATGAATCTTTCTTATTGCCTTCCCGGCAGCATGACCTTTTTGACGATTTGTTTGATATGTCATTGTCGCAGGTCAATCATGTCAAAAATTGTAGAAACAGATCGCTAGATTTATGTTTCGTATCTGATCCATCTGGTCAGAACTTTACTCGTCTACTGATATTTCAGTAGCGACAAATTTAATTTATTGAAATATAACTTCATTTTTTGACATTTGTGTTCCATTTTACCTTCCAACACACTCAACTAAGCCCCCTTGGTTCACAAGAGAGTTGTCGGGCCTAAAAAATTTAAAATCTAACTTATTTAAAAAATATAAAATTAATAATTCACCTGCAACATTTTCTCGTTTTTTAGCTGCTCGTTTAAATTGTTCAGTACTGAACGCGAAATGTTATAAAAACTATTTAGCTTGCGTAAGTCATCGGTTAAACCTTCAAAGTTGTTTTTTGAAAATTCTATAGCGGACACCAGCCAAGCCATGGCCGACATGTTTGCAAAGTTTTTTCAAACGACGTACTCGTCTTCTAATCAAAATGTTCATTTTTATTCATATAACATTCCCTGTTCAAATGGTATTTTCAGTCCTATTCTAAACGAAATTTCACTTGTCAAGGATCTTCACTCGGTTAAACCAGTTTTTTCTCCAGGTCCCGACGGTGTTCCCGCTTGTGTACTTCGGTTCTGTGCTCACTCTCTAAGTAAGCCATTGCTCAAACTGTTCTCGCTGTCCTTAGATACATCATCCTTTCCTTCTATATAGAAGGAATCATTTATTATCCCCTTGCTTAAGAAGGGCAGTAAGTCTGATGCAAGCAATTTAAGAGGTATCTCTAAATTGTCGGCTATACCTAAATTCTTCGAGAATATCTTAATACCTCACTTGCAACATTTCTGTAGATCCGTCATATCGTCTTCTCAGCACGGATTTATGAAACGTCGATCAACTACGACGAATTTGCTTGAGCTGACTCCCGTACTCTCATGTATGCGGATGATGTAAAGCTTTGTTATCAATATAAAGATGACCACTGTCACTCTAACCTACAAGCCGACTTAAATAGTTTTCACTCTTGGTGTTGTGCAAATTGTTTAACCCTGAACATGCAAGCTGATGACATTCTCCCGAGCCAGTCCTCTTTGTGGATGTGAATTAGATAGAATCAACTTAGTTGATGATCTGGGGGTCCGATTGGACCGAAAATTAAGATTTTCCGAACATATTTCTAATATGGTCAATAAAGCCACGGGTGTTCTTGGCTTTATTAAGAGGTGGTCTAAGGAGTTTGACGATCCTTATGTAACAAAGACCCTCTATACTTCACTTGTTCGTCCAATTCTGGAATACGGATCTTGCGTATGGTGTCCCCAGTACACTTTTCATAAAAAACGCATTGAATCTGTACAAAAAAACTTTTTACTTTTCGCCTTACGAGGCCTTAAGTGGGATGTAAACTTAAGACTTCCTTCTTATGGCAGTAGACTTTTGTTGCTTAACCTACCATCTCTAGCTAACCGCAGAACCATGCTGGGTGTAGTATTTATTAATAACCTCATTCAAGGTGATATTGATAGTGTAGACCTAGTTAGCCGGCTACACTTCTCTGTTCCTTGTAGAATAACTAGAAACTACTTACCACTAACTCTTCCTTATTGTAGGTCGAATTATGCCCTTCACGATCCGTTTAGGGTATTATGCTCGGACTACAATAATCTATACTTCCTTATTGCTAACGCTTCCTCTGTTGCATGCCTAAAAGTTGAGATCCTGTCCTATCTTTCTAGAAATTAAGTAGCCTTTCCTCGCAAATCTGTTCTATCTTTAGTAATAACTGCATGCCCGCGTTCTCTATTCGCGTTTCGAGTCGTACGTTCTGCGACTGTGCCCCTCGGTCGGTTGGGCGGGAGGTGGACATTCGCTGTGTCTGGGATCCGCGCGTAACAAGCTTCGGCTTGGTATTGCATGGACCACTTGATTATACATTCATTGTATCAACGTCCAAAAAAAAAAAAAAAAAAAAAAAATGTTGCTTCCTTGGACCACTTTTGAATCTCAGCCACTCTATTCGAAACGAACGTCGCCAACGACGAAGAATGAGATCGTATCCAGTGAATAGTAACTTCTGAATCCGACCAGAAGACAGTTCGATATTTAGCTTCAATAATGGCTTGATTCTGTGGCAAAGATCTGCTAGAAGGTAAGCGGCACATAACTCAACTTAACGGTTTTAGTCTTGAGCGGCGCTACTTTTGACTTTGAAGTCAACAACGAAACTTTGTAACCTTCAGCAGTTTTGCTACGGATATAAACGCAAGCACCGTAGGGTCTCATAGATGCGTCGGCGAAACCATGTACCTGTATTGGTAACACCGGATTGGTGAACACATATCGAGGTATGGTGATTTCTTCCACTCTCAACAATGTTTCCTTCAATGTTCTCCATGCTGTTTTCAACTGCTATGGAATAGACTCATCCCAGTCCATCTTATTAAGCCATAACTCCTGCAGTAGGATCTTGCCTCGAATGACAATTGGACTTAATAATCCGAGGGGGTCAAACACCTTTGATGTCACCGACAATATTTTCCTTTTTGTCCCTCGAAAATCCATGACAGAGGTGTCGATTTTAAACCTTAAGGCATCTTCACTAGGAGTCCATGATACCTAGAGCTTTAGTTGAATCTGAATCCGAGAGCGTTATCGGTTTAACTGTGCTCTTAGATGCAATTCAAAACCTGCAGTTTGAAGAACCTGAGTCACTTCAGACTTAATTGTCTTAAGTTCATCTATGCATGCAGCACCAGTTAACATGTCGTCAACATAAAAGTCTGACTGAATAACTTCAGATGCTCGAGGGAGTGATCCTCTTACGGCTTCACTCAACCTCTTTAAACACCTGAAAGCAAGAAACGGGGCTGGACCAGTGCCATAAGTAACGGTGTTCAGCTTATATAATCTCGTGGAGTCAGATGGATCTCATCTTCACACAATTAATTGGAATAGCCTATCAGCTTTACTCACCATTACTTGGCGGTACATCTTCTTGACATCAGCTGTCAAAGCGAAACGATGTAATCTGAAGCGAAGAAGAGTTGAATAACAATCTTCTTGAATTGTAGGCCCCACCATCAGGATGTCGTTAAGAGACACGTGTGTGGACGTCTTACAGGATGCGTGAAACACCACACGGTGTTTCGTTGATGTACTCTGGGGTCTCAAAACACACTGATGGGGAATTACGTAGTGCGGAGTAGACGTAACATCTATGTCGGAGGGTGACATACGACCTAAGTCGAGGTACTCTTCCATAAATTCGAGATACATTTTCTTCAAGCCTTTGTCACGAGTTAGTCTTCTTTCAAGCGACATGAAATGCCGTTTTGCAACCTCGCACGGGTTGCCTAAAACTCAGGGTCTTATTTAAATGGCAGTCTAACTTCAAAGCGACCCGATGGCAAAATCTGAGTAGTCTTCCATATTTTGTTAGTAAATGGTAATTCTTCTAGTGACCAAATCTTCTTTATCGAATCAAGCAATTATTCTTGGCAACTTAGTGTTGAGCAAATACCTTGGGAATCTTTGGAGCATATTTTCCAGCTACAACCCAGCCAAGAACACTTTTTTTGCAGGATCGGATACTCCGGACCTTGCTTTATTTGACCGACGGATAACAAATCAAAAAAGGACTCTGCACCAGTAAACATGTCCATCCGCTGAGGTTTGTAAAAATATGGGTCTGCCAATGGTAGGTTGTTTGGGATTTTCCAGTCGCTGACGTTGACTGGCTGGTCTGGGTGAAACCTAGAAATTGATTTTAAAATCCAAATATCAAATAAGAACTTACTACCACATATTCGCGACTTCACCACCGTATGTATTTTATTCTTGACTTGAGCAAGCGAGCTTATACATGACTCTTCTTTACGGATTTGTAAGCATTGAGCCAAATCTTCAGTTACGAAGTTGGTTTGTGATCCAGAGTCAAGAAGTGCTCGGGCCAAAAAGTAATTTCCGTTTCTTGTTCGGTCGCTTACGATCGACATTGCAAGAATGCTTTACAATGCTGATGCATGCATAGAATGCGTAGTGGAAGGGTGATCTTGGCTTGGAGGAGGAGAAATATTCTCTGAAGGTGGTGGTAACGATAAGCTATTTTCAGTCACTGTGTATCTATGCAATAATTGATGATGCGAGCGACCACAAACTCAACA
This sequence comes from Zaprionus kolodkinae, assembly GCA_018901885.1. NCBI lineage: Eukaryota > Metazoa > Arthropoda > Insecta > Diptera > Drosophilidae > Zaprionus > Zaprionus kolodkinae. The sequence goes on along the minus strand of JAEIFM010000494.1, from coordinate 213,314 downwards.
TTTTTTGGATTTGCATTTTACAACAGTGTGACCCTTTTTGAGACAATTTAAGCATAACGATGTGGACTTTACGAACTCAAATCTCTGCATGACGGAGAGACGAGTGAACAGACTACAAGTTTCAATAAAGTGGTCATTTTAAATGCAATAACTGCAAGTCTGATTGGTGCTAGTTGAAGTCCAAGGAAAGGAACTTTGATAATGCTGCCTGTTTGAAACTACTTTTTCCGATTTTGGCTTTGTCGATTCTTCAGCAGTTAGATGCTGGTATCGACGAGCTCGCGCTCACACACTAGCTTTGGCGTACGCTCTTTCTTTAACGCTTACTGTTCTTTTTTCCAATTTCGTTTTGTTCTTGCGATTTGTTTTGTCTTGTTTCAGTAGTCACTCTTTATAATGGAGGGTATTGTCTGCTATAAAAAAACATGCTTAAAGCAAGTGACTGTTACTCAGCCAAGCATCTCTTGCTGGCTGTGTGACAATGTTGTACATATAAAATGCGCCGGCTACACTGCCTCTACGGCTGACGCCGTATCTAAGCGCACTGGCCTGCGCTATTGTTGTGACCTGTGTCGGGAGGCGGAAAACGAGATGATTACGTTCATGCGGCAGACAAAGTCAGGGTTTCGTGAACTTTGTGGCAGTTTTCGAAAACTTGCCGATCAGTTCTCTGCGTTGGACAACTTATTTAATAGCCTAAAACTATTAAATGAGTCGCCCAAACGCAAGAAATCAGCTCATGTGGCGAAATCTTTGCCTGCTGCCATTCCGCCTCCTCTCATTGACCAACCATGTACACCGGTGACTCAGCCGGTGATGTCGTTTACCACTCCTATGGTGACGAGATCATCGGTTTCTGAAAAAGTCATCGACGAGTGTTTACAAATGGTGTCACATAAAGCTTCTGATGTGCCAGCTGTGGTATCTTTGCCTACTCCACAGATTTTAGAATTACCTATGGCAAGTTCAATTTCTAAGAACATTCCCGCAGGTGCAATGCCTGTGGAGCCTAAAAAGGTTTTAGGTGTTCCACTTAGGAAGCAAATTTTCGTTTCCCGGCTTTCCCCTGATCTTACATCTGAAGATGTAGTGGCTTATATTCAAGCCAAAATACAAGCTGCAGATTTAAAAGTGGAAAAATTTAAATTTTCGTATGAAAGGGACATATCGTCCTTTAAAATTAGTGTCCCAGCTGAACTCTTGACCAACATATGTTCACCCAAATTTTGGCCAGACCATGTAGTGGTTAAAGAGTTTGAAGCGAAAAATAAGAAAAATCGGAAACCGATTGCTTTAAATCTACCAATACAGGCATCTACATCTTCGCAAAAAAACAAAACAAAAAACTAAATGCTACTTTCCTTCTTACATACCAAAATGTTAGAGGGTTATGTAGCAAACTTTCTAATCTTTTTCTTAATAGCCTTTCCTTTACATCCCATGTGTTGGTATTTACCGAAACCTGGTTGAAACCGGATATTCTAAACTCCGAAGTTCTCCCAAGTAAATACTCAACATACAGGCTTGATCGACCTGGCCGACGTGGTGGTGGGGTTCTGATCGCAGTAAACTCTGCCATTACATCGGAATTGTTAAAACCGGAGATTCAATATAGTATTGAATTTATTTGTGTAAAATTACACTTTCCCGGTTTTTCTTGTTTTATATCCTGCTCTTATATTCCGCCGTCATCGGAATTGTCAGTATACTTGCAACATTTATCTGCAATAAAGACTGTGTTCAACCTGTTATCAGACAGAGATTATTTTATAGTCCTCGGTGACTTTAATATGCCAGAATGTGAGTGGACATCAAGTGTTGATGAATCTTTCTTATTGCCTTCCCGGCAGCATGACCTTTTTGACGATTTGTTTGATATGTCATTGTCGCAGGTCAATCATGTCAAAAATTGTAGAAACAGATCGCTAGATTTATGTTTCGTATCTGATCCATCTGGTCAGAACTTTACTCGTCTACTGATATTTCAGTAGCGACAAATTTAATTTATTGAAATATAACTTCATTTTTTGACATTTGTGTTCCATTTTACCTTCCAACACACTCAACTAAGCCCCCTTGGTTCACAAGAGAGTTGTCGGGCCTAAAAAATTTAAAATCTAACTTATTTAAAAAATATAAAATTAATAATTCACCTGCAACATTTTCTCGTTTTTTAGCTGCTCGTTTAAATTGTTCAGTACTGAACGCGAAATGTTATAAAAACTATTTAGCTTGCGTAAGTCATCGGTTAAACCTTCAAAGTTGTTTTTTGAAAATTCTATAGCGGACACCAGCCAAGCCATGGCCGACATGTTTGCAAAGTTTTTTCAAACGACGTACTCGTCTTCTAATCAAAATGTTCATTTTTATTCATATAACATTCCCTGTTCAAATGGTATTTTCAGTCCTATTCTAAACGAAATTTCACTTGTCAAGGATCTTCACTCGGTTAAACCAGTTTTTTCTCCAGGTCCCGACGGTGTTCCCGCTTGTGTACTTCGGTTCTGTGCTCACTCTCTAAGTAAGGCATTGCTCAAACTGTTCTCGCTGTCCTTAGATACATCATCCTTTCCTTCTATATAGAAGGAATCATTTATTATCCCCTTGCTTAAGAAGGGCAGTAAGTCTGATGCAAGCAATTTAAGAGGTATCTCTAAATTGTCGGCTATACCTAAATTCTTCGAGAATATCTTAATACCTCACTTGCAACATTTCTGTAGATCCGTCATATCGTCTTCTCAGCACGGATTTATGAAACGTCGATCAACTACGACGAATTTGCTTGAGCTGACTCCCGTACTCTCATGTATGCGGATGATGTAAAGCTTTGTTATCAATATAAAGATGACCACTGTCACTCTAACCTACAAGCCGACTTAAATAGTTTTCACTCTTGGTGTTGTGCAAATTGTTTAACCCTGAACATGCAAGCTGATGACATTCTCCCGAGCCAGTCCTCTTTGTGGATGTGAATTAGATAGAATCAACTTAGTTGATGATCTGGGGGTCCGATTGGACCGAAAATTAAGATTTTCCGAACATATTTCTAATATGGTCAATAAAGCCACGGGTGTTCTTGGCTTTATTAAGAGGTGGTCTAAGGAGTTTGACGATCCTTATGTAACAAAGACCCTCTATACTTCACTTGTTCGTCCAATTCTGGAATACGGATCTTGCGTATGGTGTCCCCAGTACACTACTCATAAAAAACGCATTGAATCTGTACAAAAAAAACTTTTTACTTTTCGCCTTACGAGGCCTTAAGTGGGATGTAAACTTAAGACTTCCTTCTTATGGCAGTAGACTTTTGTTGCTTAACCTACCATCTCTAGCTAACCGCAGAACCATGCTGGGTGTAGTATTTATTAATAACCTCATTCAAGGTGATATTGATAGTGTAGACCTAGTTAGCCGGCTACACTTCTCTGTTCCTTGTAGAATAACTAGAAACTACTTACCACTAACTCTTCCTTATTGTAGGTCGAATTATGCCCTTCACGATCCGTTTAGGGTATTATGCTCGGACTACAATAATCTATACTTCCTTATTGCTAACGCTTCCTCTGTTGCATGCCTAAAAGTTGAAATCCTGTCCTATCTTTCTAGAAATTAAGTAGCCTTTCCTCGCAAATCTGTTCTATCTTTAGTAATAACTGCATGCCCGCGTTCTCTATTCGCGTTTCGAGTCGTACGTTCTGCGACTGTGCCCCTCGGTCGGTTGGGCGGGAGGTGGACATTCGCTGTGTCTGGGATCCGCACGTAACAAGCTTCGGCTTGGTATTGCATGGACCACTTGATTATACATTCATTGTATCAACGTCCAAAAAAAAAAAAAAAAAAAAAAATTTTGCTTCCTTGGACCACTTTTGAATCTCAGCCACTCTATTCGAAACGAACGTCGCCAACGACGAAGAATGAGATCGTATCCAGTGAATAGTAACTTCTGAATCCGACCAGAAGACAGTTCGATATTTAGCTTCAATAATGGCTTGATTCTGTGGCAAAGATCTGCTAGAAGGTAAGCGGCACATAACTCAACTTAACGGTTTTAGTCTTGAGCGGCGCTACTTTTGACTTTGAAGTCAACAACGAAACTTTGTAACCTTCAGCAGTTTTGCTACGGATATAAACGCAAGCACCGTAGGGTCTCATAGATGCGTCGGCGAAACCATGTACCTGTATTGGTAACACCGGATTGGTGAACACATATCGAGGTATGGTGATTTCTTCCACTCTCAACAATGTTTCCTTCAATGTTCTCCATGCTGTTTCCAACTGCTATGGAATAGACTCATCCCAGTCCATCTTATTAAGCCATAACTCCTGCAGTAGGATCTTGCCTCGAATGACAATTGGACTTAATAATCCGAGGGGGTCAAACACCTTTGATGTCACCGACAATATTTTCCTTTTTGTCCCTCGAAAATCCATGACAGAGGTGTCGATTTTAAACCTTAAGGCATCTTCACTAGGAGTCCATGATACCTAGAGCTTTAGTTGAATCTGAATCCGAGAGCGTTATCGGTTTAACTGTGCTCTTAGATGCAATTCAAAACCTGCAGTTTGAAGAACCTGAGTCACTTCAGACTTAATTGTCTTAAGTTCATCTATGCATGCAGCACCAGTTAACATGTCGTCAACATAAAAGTCTGACTGAATAACTTCAGATGCTCGAGGGAGTGATCCTCTTACGGCTTCACTCAACCTCTTTAAACACCTGAAAGCAAGAAACGGGGCTGGACCAGTGCCATAAGTAACGGTGTTCAGCTTATATAATCTCGTGGAGTCAGATGGATCTCATCTTCACACAATTAATTGGAATAGCCTATCAGCTTTACTCACCATTACTTGGCGGTACATCTTCTTGACATCAGCTGTCAAAGCGAAACGATGTAATCTGAAGCGAAGAAGAGTTGAATAACAATCTTCTTGAATTGTAGGCCCCACCATCAGGATGTCGTTAAGAGACACGTGTGTGGACGTCTTACAGGATGCGTGAAACACCACACGGTGTTTCGTTGATGTACTCTGGGGTCTCAAAACACACTGATGGGGAATTACGTAGTGCGGAGTAGACGTAACATCTATGTCGGAGGGTGACATACGACCTAAGTCGAGGTACTCTTCCATAAATTCGAGATACATTTTCTTCAAGCCTTTGTCACGAGTTAGTCTTCTTTCAAGCGACATGAAATGCCGTTTTGCAACCTCGCACGGGTTGCCTAAAACTCAGGGTCTTATTTAAATGGCAGTCTAACTTCAAAGCGACCCGATGGCAAAATCTGAGTAGTCTTCCATATTTTGTTAGTAAATGGTAATTCTTCTAGTGACCAAATCTTCTTTATCGAATCAAGCAATTATTCTTGGCAACTTAGTGTTGAGCAAATACCTTGGGAATCTTTGGAGCATATTTTCCAGCTACAACCCAGCCAAGAACACTTTTTTGCAGGATCGGATACTCCGGACCTTGCTTTATTTGACCGACGGATAACAAATCAAAAAAGGACTCTGCACCAGTAAACATGTCCATCCGCTGAGGTTTGTAAAAATATGGGTCTGCCAATGGTAGGTTGTTTGGGATTTTCCAGTCGCTGACGTTGACTGGCTGGTCTGGGTGAAACCTAGAAATTGATTTTAAAATCCAAATATCAAATAAGAACTTACTACCACATATTCGCGACTTCACCACCGTATGTATTTTATTCTTGACTTGAGCAAGCGAGCTTATACATGACTCTTCTTTACGGATTTGTAAGCATTGAGCCAAATCTTCAGTTACGAAGTTGGTTTGTGATCCAGAGTCAAGAAGTGCTCGGGCCAAAAAGTAATTTCCGTTTCTTGTTCGGTCGCTTACGATCGACATTGCAAGAATGCTTTACAATGCTGATGCATGCATAGAATGCGTAGTGGAAGGGTGATCTTGGCTTGGAGGAGGAGAAATATTCTCTGAAGGTGGTGGTAACGCTAAGCTATTTTCAGTCACTGTGTATCTATGCAATAATTGATGATGCGAGCGACCACAAACTCAACATTTTTTGGATTTGCATTTTACAACAGTGTGACCCTTTTTGAAACAATTTAAGCATAACGATGTGGACTTTACGAACTCAAATCTCTGCATGACGGAGAGACGAGTGAACAGACTACAAGTTTCAATAAAGTGGTCATTTTAATTGCAATAACTGCAAGTCTGATTGGTGCTAGTTGAAGTCCAAGGAAAGGAACTTTGATAATGCTGCCTGTTTGAAACTACTTTTTCCGATTTTGGCTTTGTCGATTCTTCAGCAGTTAGATGCTGGTATCGACGGGCCACAAAACCCGCCGCAACAAAACCCGCCCGCCCCCGCCCCGGCGCACCACGGGCCGCGCAACCAACACCCAACCCAGCCCCCCCCCCCACCAACCAACCCCCGACCCAGCAGGAACCACAAACAGCCACCCACACACCCACCCCGGCCCCAACCCCCCCACGCAACCAACAGCCAAAACAACTAACCCCCCCAACAACCCACCCAAACAAACCCAACACACGCACACTCCCACAACCAAGGACACCAACCAAAGCCCACACCAGACACGAACCGAAAACCCCCCAAAACAACAACAGGCACCCGGCCCGGGGGCACCCACAAACCGGCAAAAAAAACACCGAACCCCAACCGCCCACAACCACAACCAAAACCACCACAACGAAACCCAACCGCCCGCCACCACGACCAGGCAATCATTCAAAAATAGAAACAGAGCAGAAGTCACGACCACGAGCACCACAACCACAAAAAAACCAACACAACCCCAACACACCAGCCCGGCACAAGCCAAAAACAACTATTAAAAAAAAAAACCCACACGACCAACCACCAAAACACCAAACCAAAACCACCAGCGCAGCCCCCACACATTCAATACACCCTGTTCAAAATGGGACCACAAAGGCAATTTACGTCAAATCTACCCCCCCACCCAAAGCCCAAACCGCTGTCCTTAATACCATCCTTTCCTCAAAAAGAATCATTTATTATCCCCTTCTAAGGCAGTAAGTCGAGCAAGCAATTAGAGGACCTAAATGTCCATACCTAAATTCTTCGAAATATCTAATACCTCACGCAACATTTCGTAGATCCGTCACACGCCTCAGCACGGATTAGACGCGATCAACACACATTTGCTTAGCTGACTCCCACTCTCACCAGCGGATGATGTAAAGCTTTGTTATCAAAACCACCCCAACCACGCCACTTAAATAGTTTCACCTGTTCAAATTAACCCAACACAAGCGAACATTCTCCCAGCCACCTCTGGAAAAACAACACCCCAAAATCCAACAACAAACAAACCCCTCTTAAACACCCAAACAAACCCCAACCACCCCAACAACCCACCCCAACACACCAAAAACCAACACAAAAACACCCCACCCAAAAACACCCCCAACCAACCCCACCACAACCCACCACAATTAAAACCCACAAAAAACCAACCCACACCCTCCTAAAACAAAACACACCACAACCCCAACAAACCCCACCCAACCACTACAACAACTCCACAACCTCCCTCACCAAAAACCCCTACTTTCAAAATAATACCCCCAATCTTTCTATCTTTATAAAACCACCCCCCATCCTTCACTACCCACCCCCCCTGCACATTCCCTTCGGCTTTTCATCCCTTTATACATTCATTTATCAACTCAAAAAAAAAAAAAAAAAAACTTTTCCACCACTCTATTCCACATAACATTTCACAACAGCTGCTCTTCTCACTTTTGTCAAGTAACATAATCTACTCTATTTAATACTAAATGAATAAGCATTGCATTCGCTATTTTAGTGTCAACGCCTATCGATAACAATGAGCCATATATAGATGACACAGTATCGATAAGGCTTCTAAGAGACGATGCGGATTGCTGATTCATTTTAGGAAGACTAAATAATGATGAGATATTGTTCATAAAGATAAGGCATTCGTTATCGTAGACTCTCCTTAGACTTACCATAGCCTTTTCATAATTGCTCTCGGTAATGTGGAATGCCTAAATCATTCCCAAGGCATCACCAGATAGACAGGAGATCAAATGATTAAACTTTTCGATAACCGGAATGTTCTTATCATCATGAACAAGAGTCTCAAATAGTCCTATAAAATTCATAAACTCAGAATATTTGCCGCTAAATTTAGGTAATGCCAAATTAGGGAGTCGAGCTCGAGTTGGTGCCATCGTAGCCGAAACTCTTTCTTTTGTTTCGCTCGATGACTTACGGCTGCAAGAAGCGACATAATTTTCGAATTATAATCGATAATTCCTCCAACTCGGCTCCAAACTCATCATTTTCATCAAGGCTATCAATGTGGTCTTGAAGTCCGGTTACCTTGACAATAGCTTCGGACAAAATTTGAAGCCTGCACTCAAACTCGGAGACGTCTAGTGGTATAGTACCATTTTCAAGACACTGTTCTACCCGTCGAATACTATTAACGTAAACTCGTAGCCTTTTTCTAAGGTCGTCAAGAGACGTCCGTCGCACTTTTAGTTTAATTGTTCCATTTTAGTGGACGAGAACGAGTTTGGTTTTTATTGTATTATACAATAAACGACGAAACCAAGGGAGTTAAATGATTGTCAAAGCACTATGTATCAAAAAATTAATTCGTTGCAAGTGATACCGAAAAAGAGATATACCCGACCAAACGTAGGGTATGTGTATCACTTGCCGTTCTGAGTTCAAGCGCACAAACGAAATTGACAACAACAATAATAGTGAGCGGGTTAAGAGCGGAAGAGAAAACGAAAAATCACCGCTTTAGCTTGCTGTGTAAATGTGCGTATGTATGTATAAGCTAGACGCGCCACTGGCGGGCGAATGAATAGTGAAAGCAAAGAACGAAAGATTTGCCGCTACAGCTGGTATACAAATACGTGTGTATGTATATATATGCGTACATACAATTGCTTGAACTAAGCGAGTTAAATACTACTCAAGTTATAACTTATAAAATAAGTTAAATACTACTTAAGTTACTACTTACGCTTACATACAAAGTTCGTCATCCTAACAACAAGACTACCGTCGTTGCGCTCCGCGCCCGTTAAAATTGCATATTTAAACCATTTCCTCAAAAATGTCAATTTGTCTGGATTGAATGGGCACAAGAAATACGAGTGTTATTCATTTATATATAATAAAATTATTTGTTAAAATTTGGTAAATTAAACTAAATTTTATAATGGTGCAAAAAAATTAAAACTGATAAATAGTGAAAAAAAGCAAGTAAACTTTAAAACCACTGATTTTCTCAGGAGTTGAATCTCCATCCCTCTGTTCGATTGCCGAATGTTATCACATTAGACTATCACTGCACTTATTCGCTGTGCGCTAAGTTACTATTTCCATCTCATACACACACATAACCATTTTCGCATTAAAAAGATCGAAAACGTACGTGGCTGGCAGCAGCTTGCACCTTGCCTGCAAGCTGCTGCCAGCCACGTATGTTTCATATTATAAATCAATAGAAAATGTTAACTCGCGTAACTTCTATGTTTATTATCCGATTGGGTTGTAATTCATAGAATAAGTTCACAACGTATTTATCTAGATGTACGCCAAAGCAAAAAGATAAGTATTGAATACTTTGCTTAATTATCTTTAATATCTTCCAGATGTATGTTACATAAATTTTTGGTTGGAACAAAGATATAATACCCTTATACTCTATGAGTAGCGGGTATAAAAAAAAGAATCCTTGAAATATTAATGAAAACTATGAAAAACTAGCAGAAAAGACTACAGTCACGCGGTGACTGTAAGAGGCCATGGATTTTCAGTTATAGCAATTTATAGGTTCACAATATATTTATCTAGATGTATGCCAACGCAGAAAGTTAACATTTAAATACTTTAATACTTAATAATCGCATTTCAAATTAAAATTCTGATTTACGGGGGCGGTGTGCGTGGTACCCAAAATTTAAAAATGACGTTTACTGCCTAGGATATACAGAAATCTTCATCCCAAATTTTGAGTCTCTAGCTTTCTTAATAGCTGAGAATAAGACGCTCATACAGACAGACAGACAGATGGACAGGCAGACATGGCTAGATCGACTTGGCTAGTGATCCTGAGCAAGAATATTTATACTTTATGGAGTTTCAGATATCTCCTTTTGCCTGTTATGCACATTCCTGTTACGCACATTCCGACAAACCTAATAGACCATGTATTTTTTTTAAAATCCATGGCCTAAAAAGTGCTTGCCGCTGGAGCTGAACTTGCATATCTAACATAATAAAACAGACAAAAACACGTGGTCACATGGCACTACTATTTAATTAATATCTTCCACATTTATCATCCAATCTTACTGAAACGACCGCAAGATGGTATTTATAACGTATGTTTAAACCTGTTACTGTAAAGCTAGTAATGCGGCTGCATTAGATTTATTTCAATAAATATCGGCGTAGCAAAAATCAAAAAACTTCTTGATGAGCCTGCAGTAATACCACATAATGTTAAAAAAATTTGGTAGCTTTAGCTCTTATAATAGCTGAGATCCAGGTTTTCACACGGACGGACAGACAGACAGACGGACGGACGGACAGACGGACATGGCTATATCGATTCGGCTGTTGATACTGATTCAGAATATATACACTTTATGGGGTCGGAGATGTTTCCGACTATATTTTCGGTTTGAACAAAGTTATAATACCCTTCGAATATAAAAATAAAATGTTCACATTATTAAGAGATTACTGCATATACCGAAAACTAACAAGTAGGTAAGGCTACAGTGGGGCGCCCGACAGTGAGATACCCTTCTCCAAATTATCCTAATCCGTTAGAAACGTGTAACCACACTCATAATTTCAAACAGAAAATTCTGCACAAAAACTTCTAACACATAAAGATTACACAGCGACGCGCGTAAAGAATAAAGCGACACGACGCAACGTCGACGTCGGCGTCAACTGCTCAAAGCCGACTGCTGCTCGTACCGATCATTTGTACTGAAAACGTTGACTTGAATAACTTCTGTGTTATTAATCCGATCGGATTGTAATTTGGAGGATATGTTCATATTGCATTCAGCTTTATACATACCGAAGCAGAACTTTACAAGTTCAATACATTGCTTAATAATCGTAAATTACCGATTTGCGGGGGCGGTGGGCGTGGTCTCAACCATTTGACATAAACTTCACCTGCCACGGATATATAGGAACCTTCACACCAAATTTGGTGTCTCTAGCTTTTTAACTTTTTCTTTTTTTTTCTTTTTCAACTTTTAATAGCTGAGATCTGTTGTCTCAAACAAATAGACGGACAGACAGACGGACATGTCTCAATCGACTCGGCTAGTGATTCTGAGCAAGAATATATATACTTTTTAGTGTCTGCCACGCCTCCCTATGCGTGTTACATACATTTTGCACAAAGTGAGTATACAATGTTTTTACCATTTTCAATGGTCGAAGGGTATAAATAGCTCCACAAGACAAACACAATGCGATTTACAAAATTACTTGCAGTGGCAACAATACAGAAACATGCAATGGTGTATACATAGGAACAACTAAGCTAAAATTGAAAACAAGACTAACACAACACAAATCTTATTTTAAAAACGACACCAAAGTACAATACAAACAAGAAAGCAAGGCTACCTTCGGCTTTGCCCTTGCAGTTATACAAAATAGTTATTAAAGTTCGATTTTGATAAAACTTTATTACACTTAGATTTGAATGTGGCCTGATAGCTATATCTTGAAATATAACGAAAATAGGCCGATAGGCTCCTTAACAGCTATACGATATATCGGACCGATCTGGCCCGTTCCGACTTATTTAAAGAGGGCAGAATAAGAAGCTTGTGAGCAAAGTTTCATGAAGATAGCTCAATAACTGGGGGACTAATTTGCGTTGCAACAAACAGACGGGCTGACTGATTGTTCCTATAACAGCTATAGAATATAAACGTCTGAGATATTTAAATGGTTTTTCCATCGGAATGGGCGGGTTACTGTGTAACATTAATAAGTATTGATACTGTGCGGTATTTCCAAAAACAAAACAGGTTTGCATAAAAAACCCTGATTTCAGCCGATTGTTCCTATGGCAGCTATATGTTATAGTGGTCCGATTTTGATACAATTTTGACAGCACATTAAGAACGTAATAAGAATAAGATTTGCCAATAAGATTTGTTGCAATATCTTAAAAACAACAAAAATCGGCCGATAGCTTCTATGACAGCTATACAATATATCGGTCCGATCTGGCTCGTTCCGTTTTATTTACAGCGTACAGCAATAAGAAGCTAGTGTGCCAAGTTTCATGAAGATAGCTCAAAAACTGAGAGACTAGTTTGCGTTGCAACAGACGGACGGACGGATGCTTAACGTGTAGAAGGCTAGGGTATGTAGATGCGCACACATTGTATATAAGTTTGTTATATCAATATTGTATATAAGTTTGTTTTATCAACATTGTATATAAGTTTGTTGTATCAACACTGAATATAAACATTATGCTTAAGTTGTCGTTCGTTGTGTCTGTTTCGGAACATCGGCTCTCTAGCAACATGCGAAGAGGCAGATCGCAAACGGAGTCAGAGGCAGAAAAAGGTTTACGCTACTAACGTCAAGTGTGAATAAATTAAACACAAAAACTGAGTTATGCGTTTGCGTTTACCTAAAAAGGGGAAAAGATATTATACCCCTATAATCGATACACTATGGAAATGCTACACAAAATAAACTCACCAACACAAGATAGATTAAACCACAAAACGGACACAGAAAACTGCGCTCACAAATGTACATACATTTTCCTTTTAAGCCAGTGAAAAATTAATGTATGTAATTTAATATTTATTTTTCAATTTAGTTTTAAAAATATTATTAAGAAATCCCATTTTGTATTGTTGTGTTTTAGCGGATACCGAGGAGTAATCGAAATATATCGGAAAATAAAATATAATCAAATTGTTTTTGTTTTTATTTTATTTAATTCGACCTCGAGCCAGCTACCAAAATGATTTTATTAAATATAAACAAATAACATAACATTGAATCCAGTAAAAGTGTTATTGTTGTACAAGACATTTATGCCATTTTTGAACAAATGGTTTAAATATACATTGTTAACAGGCGCGGAGCTCAGCGACGGTGGTCTAGTCGTTAGGATGACAGACTCCTATGAAAACGGCCAGGACACGGCAAAAAGAGAATTTAGCTATCTTAATTTTTTATGCGTTGTGTTTATAATGCATATACATTTTTGAATTATTTCCCATTTATTTACATTTATCTAATAAATAATATATATTAAGCGTTATATTTGGTCTTTTAAGATGTTTGGCATGCTGTTCTTATGCGTACCATTCTAGCATCCGCTAGGTAGTGAGCTTATGTTTACAACGAGTTATCCGGACGCTAAGCGGCTGTACGCAGGGTTTGGGACCAGCTACTTTCAAGAACACAACCAATGAAAACGAAACGTCAGCCTCGAAAGAGATACCCCCCAATGTTGACGACCACCGAACGAAAAAGGAATACGAATGTCCGGACCCTTAATAGGGAAGGTGCCACTATCCAGTTGGCGGAAACCCTCAAATTAGTCAAGGCTGATATTACCGCCATACAGGAAATTAGATGGAAAGGACAATATTGCTGCAAAAAATAAAACTGCGTTATCTACTACAGCTGCCATGCGGAGAGGCGTGAATTTGGCTGCGAGTTTGTAGTTAGCCAAAGACTTCGCCACCACGTCTTTAGGTTTACCCCTGTAAGTGAACGGCTTGCTACAATCCCCCTCAAGGTAAAACACTTTACCATCTGCCAAATTCGCACGCCCCGACGGAGGAACAGGATGATGCGTTCTACGCGAGACTCGGGGACACCTACGACCGCTGCCCAGCCCACGACGTGAAGATAATCCTTGGGGACTTTAACGCCCCACCACCGGCAAGTTCAGCATCCATGAGATATTCACAAGGCATGTGGCTGTTACCTAATCAAAGAACACGGAACCAAATTGATTACGTTGTGATCGACCGAAGGCATGTCTCAAGTGCGCTAGACGTTCGTACGGTCCGCGGAGTGAACATTCACTCCGACCACTATCTTGTTGCAGCCAAGATACGCATGCGTAAGGCCTTTTCCACTCACCGCCCGGAATTGCTCCACCAACCCGACGCCTTAACCCAAGACGCAGAGGGATGCTGGTACGACGAGGAGTGTCGCGATATACATACTGCGATGAACGCGGCCTATAAGAAGACACTAAAGTCCGCCGCAACACGAGCGACGCGGGAAAGTTATAGGATAAAGAGGAGAGAGGAGAGGTGTCTTTTCAGATGGAAAAAAGGGAAAAGGAAAGACGCGAGTGTGAAGAAATCGCGATGTCTCGAGACACTTATGATGCCCGGAAGTTCTACCAAAGGTCAATAGTCATCCCAATGACCCAAGGTTCCAAGACCGGTGTTGGATGTGAAAATATTGAAAATATGGCTAGAAGAAGGCATGCCAAACGATTGGAGTCTCAGTGTCCTCTGCCCTATAAAAAAGAAGGGTGATCCAACGGTCTGCGCCAATTACCGCGAAATCAGTTTCATCGCCAGCTCATACCAGGTCGTATAAAGCGTAATATGCGAAAGACTAAAGCCGTATGCCAACACACTGATTGGACCTTATCAGTGAGGCTTAAGACCTGGTAAACCCACCATAGACTAGATCCTTGGATTACGCCAAATCCTAGAGAAGACGTACGAGAATCAGATCGACAGACACCATCTCTTTGTCAATTATAAGGCCGCATTCGATAGCCCGATAAGAGATCGCCTATTTGCCACCATTTCTGTGTTGGGTACTCCTGCGAAGCTGATTTACCTATGCACAATGACGTTGAGTAGCACTCCGTCAAGGTAGGAAAGAACATCTCCATTCAATACCGTTCGAGGTTTCAGGCAAGGCGATCCTCTATCGTGTAATATCTTCAACCAGGTGATGGAAGGGGTACTGCGGAATGCTGAGGTACACCGAAATGGCACTATTTTTTATAAAAGTGTCCAACTGCTTGCATACGATGATGACATCGACATCATTGGACGTTGCAAGCGAGATGTTTCGTCAGCATTTTCGGTAATCGAAAAGGAGTCAGCGAAAGTGTGTTTAAAAGTAAACGAGGGTAAAACTAAGTATATGCTGTCCAGAAGCGAGGAATCCTACTACCTAGGATACCATGTAGATGCAGGCACTTATTCTTTTGAAGTAGTTCAGGTTTTTATATATCTTGGCTCTGCCGTCAATTCTAGTAACAACATAAGTGTGGAGATCAAGCGGATTATAGATCTTCCATCAGGTATTACTATGGGCTCTGTAACCAGATGTGAAGCAGAGCTTTCTCTCGACCTACAAAATAACACTTTACAAGACGCTCATCCTACCTGTACTTTTATAGAGGCATGGGTACTGTCGCAAACGGATGCGGCAGCGCTTGGAGTGTTTGAGAGAAAAATACTCCGCAAGATCTATGGTCCTGTTCGAACCGGGGACGACTTTCGCATCCGAATGAACCACAAACTGTACGAGCTCTACAACGACATTTTAAAACATGTTTGAGGCAAGAGTCGACGTTGGACGGCGAAGGGGAAGACCACGGCTCCGATGGATGGACCAAGTGGAGAATGGCTTGACTGCGCTTGGTGTAACCAATTGGAGGAGGCGCGCAAAGAGTTTAGGATGCTGGCGCGGGTCGTTGAGGTCGGCCGTAACCCGATAGCCATCCAAGAAGAAGAATAATATTAAAAGATTCCTTCCAAATGAAAGGAAAGAGTGAAGTTTCTAAGGACATTGCAAATATTTTGAGCAATGGCTTACTTAAGGAGTTGCCACAGAACCGAAGTTTACAAGCAGGAACACCGTTAGAGCCTGGTGAAGAAATGGCTCAACTAAATAAAGATTCTTGACAAGTGAGTATTCATTTAGAAAGGGAGAGAAGATACCATTCGAACTTGTAATGTTGTATGAATAAAAGTGAAAGTGAAATAAAGGTGAAAAAGTAGTTTAAAGACTTTTGCACTAGCATTATCAAACGTTAATTTGGTTGACAATCCGGTAAACTTACGCTTCGGGGGGCTCTGAACGAACTGAGTTAAATAGTTCTTATGACATTTCGCGTTTAAGACTGTAAGTTCGGGAAAAGGCTTAGGGTAAGTAGAGTAACTGCTTTTATATTTATCCCTTCGACCATTGAAAATGGTCAAAAAGGGTATACTAACTTTGCGGAAATGTATGTAACAGGCATAAAGAGGCGTGACAGACCCCATCAAGTTTATATGTTTTTGCTCAGGATCACAATCCGAGTCGATTGAGCCATGTCCGTCTGTCTGTCCGTCTGTATGAGACAAAAGATCCAAGCTATTAAAAAAGCTAGAGGCCCCAAATTTGATATGGAAGTTCCTATATATCATAGGCAGATCAAGTTTGTATCAAATGTTTGATGACACGCCCACCGCCCCTGCAAATCGATAATTTGCGATTATAAAGCATTTTACTTATATTGTTCAACTTTAAAATACATAAAGCTGAATACCGTATAAATATATCCTCCAAATTACAATCCGATTCGACCAATAACAAAGAAGTTATTCCAATCAACGTAAAAAACGTTCGGTACGAGCAGCAGCCAGCGCGCTGCTTTGAGCAGGTGACGCCGAGGTTGACGTTGCTTCGTGTTGCTTTACTTTACGCGCGTGCCCGTGTGTGTGTGAGCGGGTAAGCCATATATATTAGAATAAGTTAGAAGAAAAATTCTCTGTTAGAAGTCATGAGTGTGTATACATGTTTGATACGGATGTTAAAAATTGGAGAAGGGTATTACTGTCGGGCCTTACCCACTTGTTATACATATATAAGGGTATTATATCTTTGTCCAAACCGAAAATAAACGTGTATGTAACAGGCAGAAGGAGACCTCTCCGACCCCATAAAGTTATATTCCATACAATATATTCTGAATCAGTATCAACAGCCCAGTCTATATAGCTATGGCGGTCGGTCCGTCTGTCCGTCCGTCCGTCTGTCTATCTGTCCGTCCATGTGAACACCTGTATCATAGCTATTATAAGAGCTAGAGCAACCAAATTGTTTGACATTATGTGTTACTACTGTACGCTGATCAAGTTTATTTTGGGTTTTTGCCACGCCTTCACCCGCCTCCATTAATTGGCTTAGTAAGGCTCCATGTAAATGGACGACCTTCGTGGCTAACAGAGTAGCTAAGATAACTCAGATCACTAGTTCGAGCAAATGGTCCCACGTCAGATCTGAGCAGAATACTGCCGATCTTGCCAGTAGAGGTGTCTCGTCAGAGGAACTCATTGGTAATAGTCTCTGGTGGCATGGACCCGATTGGCTGATCCTTCCAGCAGAACAGTGGCCTACTCCGATTGAAATTGCCCACGAAACAGACGAAGAGCTTCGTCCTGTTACATGCAACTTAACTAAGTTGCCTCCTTCATCCGATTGTATCTTGGAGAGATTTTCCGAGCTCGACAGAGCACTGCGGGTGATGGCTTACGTATACCGCTTTATTCAGAGGTGTCGCCAGCAGCTCTGAACTCTCCAACGTCCAAGATTTGCTCATCCGGAACACCCAGCGTACTCAATTTGTGAAAGAGTACTACTGTCTGTTGAACAAGGAGCAGATTGCAAGGAGTAGCGACATCATTAATTTAAATCCATTTATTGACGCCATCGGAGTTATGAGGTCATGCGGTGGTGTGAGAACATCCGTTTCTTTAAGATATGATGAGCGGCACCCGATCATCCTTCCGTACTCATGTACCTTCTCACACCTCCTTGTCCGTCTTACACATCGTATCTCACTCCATGGTGTAAATCAATTAATGATGCGTCTAATTAGGTCACGCTACTGGATTCCGAAACTCCGAACTTTAGTGAAAGCCACTATAAATTCCTGTTGAGTTTGCATCCTCCAACGCAAAAAACTGCAAACTCAACTCATGGGTACTTTGCCCTCTGCGAGAGTCTCCTTTTCTCGACATTTCACCCACACGGGACTCGACTTCGCGGGTCCTTTTGAAATCATAACCAAGGGCTATGTATGTGTCTTCGTGTGTTTCAGCACAAAGGCCATACATTTAGAAGCAACCTTGAATCTAACAACCGAGAAGTTCCTCGCAGCCTTAGCACGTTTCGTCGCGATACGCGGCTGCCCCACTACGTATACTCCGACAACGGAAAGACGTTCGTCGGAGCCTCCAAAGTCCTTTCATCAGAGTTTATGAAGGCAGGGAAGGCTGATTTATCCACCAAATACAGCTAGCAAAACCTCGCATGGCACTTCAATCCTCCCAGCGCGCCGCACACACACTCCTTTGCAAGGTCGAAGCGTGCCTTAATTCCAGGCCAATTTCTCCAATGTCTGAGAGTCCCACCGATCTTTTAGCTTTGACTCCTGGCCATTTTCTGATCGGCGTTCCGCTCATGACCATCGCAGAGCCTGAAATCCAAGAAGACGCCACCAATCGATGACAACGAGTTAAGGCTCTGCATCAACAGTTTTGTTTCCGTTGGAAAGAGGAATACCTCAAAGAGTTGCACAAACGCTCCAAATGGCAGCTCCCAACGCGAAACCTCCAAGTCAGCGATATGGTGGTTGTCAAAGAAGACAACGAATGGCGTCTGGGCCGCATCCAAACCGTTTATCCTGGCGCTGATGACATCGTCCGCGTGGTGGATATCCTCACCAACCGTGGCGTCATCAAAAGGAGTGAACTCCTTCCGGTGACGCGTCTGCCGAGGAGTCCACGCCCTAAAGAAGTGCCAACGCTTTCTACATCTGGCTGCGGAGAAGCGTCTCAGGGCAGTATTAATCAATAGATACTGCCCGAAATGCCTCGCCCATGAGCATTCAGCAGGCTCATGTCGCAGTGGTGATACCTGTCGCACATGCGGCCAGGACCACCATACGCTCCTCCACCTCCCAAGCAGCCAGTCCGAAAGGCAAGCCCCCACGCCATCCCCGTCTCCTCTTCCACCGGCAGAGTCCCTGACGACAACCCAATCGGCGACAGTCAGCATGTTGCCGACGGCCCTAGTCCGCCTGGACGTGGCCGGCAAAATCCTTGGCAACGGCCTTTGGCCTTCCCGCCGAAAAAGGGTTTTGCCGCGCCTTGTTCAGGTCGAGGGTAGCGCCAAACTTCGCTACCAACGACTCTGAAGTTGGAAGATGTACGTGTGCGGACTCATTCACAGAAGGTTGGCAAAGACCTCAACCCATTCTATCCAGGCATCACGCTGGCGGACACCCGGTGTCACATCCCAAGCAGATTATCCATTGTTCTGGGGGCGACGTCTATGGTGACGTAATCCTACCCGAGCTTGTTCCATCCCACGGCGGACTGCCGTTGGCCCAGAACACTCTGTTTGGTTGGGTACTATCCGGTGTCTTCAAGAAATAGTTCGCCAGCGCCCCTAGCGCCCCTCCAGCGGCATCCAAAGATCCCAGCTCCATTCTACCATTTGTAATAGTATTTCAAGGGGGCGGGATGTTTACGTCGAAAAGTAGCCGCCTAGATGTAGGCAGCGTTGCGGCGTAATCAGTGCCAGAGTCACCAAGGGCTCTCGCGCTCTTTTATCCGTAATGTTAAGTTAGGCTTAAGCTTACATTGTATATTAACATGAAGTCAGTTTTAAGAATAAAAGTGAAGAGAACGCACGAGTTATAGATGGGACGTACCTCCACGTAGTCAATTGTTTTAATTATTTTTATGTATGTTTTATTTCTTAAGAGAGATTTAGTAACAATGTTTTTGTTTGACTTCTTATTTTTTTGTTCAAAAATTACATTTAGAGTTAACGCTCCGTTTTAAGTGTGTGTCTAACCACGATCAAAATGCAACTAATAATGCGTCGCAAAAACTTCTTTGCTTGACGCCGAAACTGCGCTAGGCATCGGCTACAACGCCTCGCTGTAACGGTCCTTCCAAAGCTACAAATGTAAGCTGACCAATCAACGCACAATTAGAGGCTGATGCAACATTATTATTATGTTGCAATCTGTTTCTAGAATTTTCGAGACCATGTGCGCTCAAAGTGTGTGTGTAAACATGTGTATGTGCTTATTTCACAATATGTGGTAATTTGTATATGTGGACTGCTGAGCTGTTGTTGTTGTGGCCCTTGATGCCGTTGTCATTCTGCGGAATCTGGACGGTTTCGGGGCAGTGTTGAAGGTGTAGTGGTAACTCCTCCCCCCCAAGACTGAAGAGAGGGCCATAGCGAAGGAATGGCCTGATCGTGTATGACGGGTGAAGTGGCCGGGATGAAGATTGTCATTTAGTCCTTCATAATCAGCTTGTCGAAATTGAAACCAGCTTGTGACAGATTGTTGAGTAAGTTCGGTAGCTCTGGGGTCATGATGTTGGCGATGTCCTCATGGTTAGATAGCTTTTTGCAGTTCTCACATATTTACATGATGAACTCTATTATATTCTTCCTTAAATTACAATGTTTGTGTGTTCTTACTCGCTATAAAGTTATACGGTTTGGTGTAACAATAATTGTGTCTTATTAATAGGTACGGAATGAATTAGTTTGTTAACTGATAAATGTCTAATGTCAACATAAGTATTTTAATAGCGAAGATTTTATCATTATTTCAATTGCGTTTAGGGAAATTAAATTGTAAACATTTTCTTATTTCGATTTGGTTTTTCATGATTTTTTTTTTTTTTTTTTTTTTGTATTTTAATATAACTTGGGATTATTTTTAGTTTCGCACTAATAAGGTTTCTGCAGTTTTATTCAAATGTAACATAGTCAAATCTATATCAGTGTTTATTCTAATCGTACATTCCAAAAATTTAGTCTTGTTATTTACATTATTTATTTCTTTAGCAATTTGAGTTTTCTGTTTATCGTATCCATGTATGTTTGTTATTATTCAGGTTATATTTGGAATTCTCTACTTGCTTCCTAATTGAGTCTTAATTTTAGATTTATGTATTTTTTGTCTTTTGTTTGTAGTAAAAATAACGCCCTCATCAGTATTTACAGTCTGTTTTGAAAATCTAGGGGTAAGCTTATTGCGTCTATTTTCCTTACGAAATACTACGTCTTCTGTTTCTACCTGGATAGCGTCTTTCCTTTCCTGATTTAACTTTCCAATGTTATGAACCTTGTTGTTTTGAACTAGTTCACATACTTTAGGGTATATTGTCTTTTGGAATTCGTTCAATTTTTGCAGATAGTCATGCTCATCGTCAAATTTAATGGTTTGCTGGAAAAACATGTGTACGTCCCGAAAACAGTTCATAAGGAGTTAGCTTAGTAGCCGAGTGTATAGCGTTGTTATATGTAATGAAAGTTTCTGTTAGAATCTCCTCGTGGTCTATCTGTACTTTTCTCTTTTTCTTTTCTTCCAGAATGATTCGATACACTTCAGTGAGTGTAGAATGTAGTCTTTCGACTGGGGCATTACTAGAAGATTGTTGAAAGGACGTGACATGCCGTTCTATATTATATTGTTTGCAAAAATCCTTAAAAAGGTTTGAATTGTATTCAGCCCCTTGATCGTAAACAATTTTCCTAGGTATGCCGTTCGCTACTATGAATCGCCTAATAGCGTTCACTATATTTATTGCGTCTCTTGTAGGGATTGTGTATCCAAGGGCAAACTTAGAAAATTTGTCAATGACAGTAACAACATATTTTCCGTTTATAGTATATAAGTCGGTGTGTAGTATATCTAAGGGCATGGTAGGTGTTTCGGTTACTTGGAATTTAATATTTGGGGGGTGGCGGTTATATTTCAAGGTGTGACAGACATCGCAATTATTTATAGTCTGAGCAATTTTTGATTTCATATTTGGAAAATAGAATTGTCTTTTCATGTGTGCAACGGTTTCGTCCGTACCTCTATGATTATTATTTGTGTGATAGCTGTTAATTTGAAACTCTTGGTCCTGTGTTTCTAGTAAATCGGTTAAGAAGATAGTACATCTTAAAATGTTATAAATGTTATTGTTTGAAAAGTATTTCTTATAACTCTCTTGTATTTGTTGAAAAATATCGTCGGGTGCAAAAATTGCAACAGTCCTGTTTGGCTTCAAGGTTTTCTTTAAAATATCTGTAATTCGTTCTTCTGTAAAAGACAGTTCAGAAATTACTTGTCTCGTTTTTCGTTTAAATATAACTTCAGTTTTAGATTCTATAGGAGCACCATATTTCAATATTACTTGGTAGTTAAAATCGTTTAAGGGTTTTTTCTGAGATATGGATGTGATCATCCATGTGTTCGTCTGCTGAGTGGACTGTATCTCCATACGTCCCTGTTATTGAGTTACTATCATTTATGTTCATGTCGATTTCTACCCTGCTCAATGCGTCCGCTACCAAATTTTGAGAACCTTTCTTATACAAAATTTCGTAATCATATTCTAATAATTGTATTCTCCATCTAACTATTTTGGAGGTCGGTTCCTTAAAACTCATTAGCCATGTAAGTGGCTTATGATCCGTTACTATAACGAATTTGCTTCCAAACAAGTAAGGGCGAAAGTATTTAACTGCCCATATTATTGCTAACATTTCTTTTTCGACAGTGGCATAATTACGTTCTGTATCGGACAATGTTCTACTTGCAAAACAGACGGGCTTGTCCGAACCCAAGGGCCCTTGTGATAGCACCGCTCCAAGGGCAACGTTGCTTGCGTCTGTTGTTAAGATAAATCTTTTAGAAAGGTCGGGATATTGTAGTAGGGGATCATTGCAAAGAAGGGTTTTGCATTTTTCAAATGTATCAATATATTCCTGGTCTATTGTTACAGACTTTAGATTGCCTTTTAATTGGGCTGTAAGTGGTTTGGTTATTCTGGCCATATCTTTAATAAACTTCCTGTAATAGCCTAGTAAACCTAAAAAGGATTTAATTTGTTTTTTAGAACGAGGCAAGGGAAATTTCTTAATGGCGATAATCTTGTCCGGATTTGGTTTAATACCTTGGTCCGTAACAATGTGTCCTAAAAATTCTGTCTCTTTCTTTAAAAATTTTGATTTCTGTGAATGGAGCTTTAATTTGGCGTTACTTATTTTGGTGAATACTTCTTTTAAGTCTGATATGTGTTGTTGCAATGAACCAGAAAAAACTATTATGTCGTCAAGATAAACTAAACAACATCTCCCTTTTAAGTTACCTAAAACGTTGTTCATTACCCTTTGGAATGTTGCAGGGGCGTTTGTCAGACCAAATGGCATTCTGATAAATTCGTAGTGTCCGTCCAACGCCGTGAAGGCTGTTTTAGGAATATCTTTTGGTTCCATTTGTATTTGATGATAACCACTAGCCAAATCTAAAGTCGAAAAATATCTAGCTCTACCTATTTTATCAAGTACTTCGTTAATATTAGGGATGGGATACCTGTCTTTAACGGTTTTTTCGTTCAGTTTTCTATAGTCAATAACTAATCTCCATTTTTGTTCTCGTGTTTCGGATTTCTTCGGAACCAACCAAACAGGTGAGCTCCAAGGTGAATGGCTTTCTCTAATTATGTTTTGTTCTAACATATTTTGAATTTGGTCATTGATCTCTTTTTGTTCTTGGTAGGAGTATCTAAAGGGTTTGGCATACAGGGGTATGTCGTCTGTAGTTTCTATTTTGTGTTTGTTTGTATTTGAGAATGTTAATCTATCGGACGGGTCGTGAAAAAGGAAGGGAAATTGCAAACATAAGTGTTTAAGTTGGTCTGTTTCATCGTCAGAAAGGTGGTCCGTATTGACTCGTTTGTGAAAATTCGCGTCGTTTTTCATGTCTGTTGGGGGGTCTTCGTCGCACCAATGAAAGTTCAATTCTACATATTTCTCTTGAATGAATTGGGTTGTGGATAATGGAAATTCTAAACAAATCGTCTGATCCTGATCAGAATAGTTAACCATTTCTATCCATGCGTTGTAATTATCAGCTGTATAGAGTCCTTGTTGAATGTAAACATTATCTGCTAACTCTACGGAATCAAGTAAAAATGGTCCCTGTTCACATTCGACTGGTATCTGTACTATCATTCCCGAACTGGCTTCAATATTAAATATATCCGTAGCTCTATTTCGTTCAATATGAATGGGAATAGTTGCCGCAGGGGTTTGTAAAATTAACATTTTAAGATCTATATTTGCTTTTATAGTAGATAAGATGTCAAGACCTATTAGTCCGTCGAAATATTCGTGAAATTTGAGGAGTAAAAATATAAATGTGTCTTTTAAATTAAATTCGGAAAATGCTGGGTATTCGACCTTTTCGGTGACCTGAATTTCCTTTAATACAGTTTTAATGACTGTATTTGTGGTTAAGGATTCTCTCTGCTGGAGCGGAACAAATTTAGGATCGATAAAAGAGTTCGATGCCCCTGTATCGATTAGAAAGCGTAACTTCCTACCAAACGGTGAACTAATCAAAATATAGGGTAGTGTCGATCCGTGTTTATCCTTATAACTTTTTAGGTACCCTGTCTGGTCTCTGAGGCTGGTCTTTGAAAATTTACAGTTTCCTCTAAATTGTGAAGTGGTGCTGGTTGCTCAGAAGAGGCTTCCAGATTATTAAATCTGCTAGTGTTTGTCTGACGTGAGAAACTATTGGATTTTCCACCTCTATATTGGCGTGAGTTACTATCTATTGATTCGGTCTTAGGTGGCATAATTGCCCTAGAGAAATTATTATGTCCATTAACCTCGTTGTTAGAGCGATGGTCCTGCCCGTAACGATTCCCGGTTGAGTAAGGAAGAGCTCTATACTGTCCTCTACCCTGCTGGTAGTCTGAAAGACTATTATTATGTTGATTTGCTGGGTACCGTCGTCTCTCCTGCAAGTACTCATCCCTCTCCTGAATGGCTATATCAAATGCTTCATCCAACGTATTTGGTCTAGAAGCTTTGACTGCATTCCGGAGTGGTACGGTTAAGCCTTTAATAAAGGTTTTCAGGCAAAGAGCCATATAGAAATTCTTTTTTCTAGAATAGTTGAAGCTGATAGTTCCTTTGAATCGGCCATGCATGTCAATACCCGTTTCAGATCCAAAATGGTATCATACAGTTTTGTTATTGGCAGCTTTTTAAAAGGAACCTCATGTAGTTCCTCTATTAAAGTCAGTTCGTCCCTGTTATCTAGTAACTTTCTTGTTAGATTCCTCTTAATTTCATCCCAGTTTAATGGGGTATCCAATCTATCTAACAATTCACTCGCTTTGCCCTCTATTTTATTCCTGATCGCTCTTAAATACATTTTCCCTCTTGGAGTTTGGTCTGTGTCTCTAAACATCAGTAAAATCTCTTCTACACTTTCTATGAATCTCTTAAGTGCGTAAGGGTTACCGTCGTATGTCGGAAGGTACTTAATAACGTCTGGGAGTCCAGCAGACAATTCATATATGCCGGACCCCGATGTATTTTGAGAAGGGGTACTCATTCTTGAGCTTGTAGTTATGTCTGTTGGGTTAGTTTCGGTTATGTTTCCTGTAAGGGTGGGTCTTTTGGTTGTCTGTCTGGTAGTCCGAGTTAAATTAGGAATAGTAGATTTAGTCTTATGCTTAAGTTTTTTTGACATTTAATATTATCTTATAATTATCTTAATATACAGTGTGGTTTGGTGTGTGATGAATGCTTTTATTATACGTTCAATACCTGTAATGATACTTGGATTAATATATGTATTGTGTGGAATATATTTCATTTGATATTTTAACACGGAGGCAAGGTTACATTGTATTAATGTGTTGATTCGTTTTAACTTCTTGATTTGTTATCTTTCACATTCATGACATACTAACAGCCTCAAAGGTCGCCAATGAGAATTTCATTGTATTTGACTCTGTGAAGGCAATCGACTCACTACAGCGGTCGAGAGATTACAACACAGCTACCAAATGACCGATATGGTTGTATCGTATATCACTAATGTAAGGTTAATACTTGTTTGATTGTAACTAGCTTGCAGTTTTACACTAGTTTGTGTAGGCTGATCTGAAATATGTATGTTTCTGTGGTTCCGTCGCGTATCAGTGACTTGTTCGAACATAATTGTTCGCGTCCAACTTGACGGAACCTCCTCCCCACTACAAATCGACAACTGTCTTGCAACACGTTGCAACTGCAAAGGTTGTGGTTTTTGCACAAATTTCTGTGAGCTTATGTTACGTCTGTACGTTTGTGTGGTTCCGTCGCGTATCAGTGACCTGTTCGAACATAATTGTTCGCGTCCAACTTGACGGAACCTCCCTCCACTACATGTCAACACTGTGATCAATCGTGTACCACTGACTTGTTCGAACATAATGTTCGCATCGAACCTCTCACAGCACTTCCCAGTTGTCTGCTTCTACGCTGCATTCTATCTGTAGTCTCGTCACTTTCTGTATGTATGTATGTTCGTAGCCCCTTGTTTTTTTTTTTTTTTTTTTTTTTTTTTGTATAACAGTGCTTCTTATTTAGAGCGGCATCTGATTGTTTTGTATTACAGTGCTTCTTATTTAGAGCGGCATCTGCTTGTTATGTGTTCCCCGTACAATTTTTGACTTTCGTTCATTTGTTCCATTTTTTTTTTTTTTTTTTTTTTTTTTTTTAATATATTTAGTTTTTATTTGATATATTTATTATTATTTAACATATATATATATATATATATATATATATATTTTTTTTGTTTTTGTTTCATTTTCTTTGGTGAAAAAAAATTTTCGTTTTTCTTTTAAGTGTAGTTAAATGACTCTTGCGTCTTTTAAAATATCACTCTACTTACAAATTTTTATTTAAGACACGTCGTAGGTTGTTTCCCCAGGAATATGCCATTCGCTCCTGGTTATCGGCTGCGCCAGTTATAGATGGGACGTACCTCCACGTAGTCAATTGTTTTAATTATTTTTATGTATGTTTTATTTCTTAAGAGAGATTTAGTAACAATGTTTTTGTTTGACTTCTTATTTTTTTGTTCAAAAATTACATTTAGAGTTAACGCTCCGTTTTAAGTGTGTGTCTAACCACGATCAAAATGCAACTAATAATGCGTCGCAAAAACTTCTTTGCTTGACGCCGAAACTGCGCTAGGCATCGGCTACAACGCCTCGCTGTAACGGTCCTTCCAAAGCTACAAATGTAAGCTGACCAATCAACGCACAATTAGAGGCTGATGCAACATTATTATTATGTTGCAATCTGTTTCTAGAATTTTCGAGACCATGTGCGCTCAAAGTGTGTGTGTAAACATGTGTATGTGCTTATTTCACAATATGTGGTAATTTGTATATGTGGACTGCTGAGCTGTTGTTGTTGTGGCCCTTGATGCCGTTGTCATTCTGCGGAATCTGGACGGTTTCGGGGCAGTGTTGAAGGTGTAGTGGTAACTCACGCGCCTCGCATTATTTCTTTAAATCGAATTGTTTTTTCGCGTCGGTTCATTTTGGTATCAGCAAGTGCACCCCACCCTTTCAGGAAGAAGCCGCCACTACATTCACACATAAACACTCAAAAGTTCAAACACCTCCTGTGTTGCCGCATGAAGCGACGCCATATTTATCATTTAAGTTACCATATTAGAAATAAAAGACAAGATATCTTTACGCCCGACATACCCCGTAGTTATTTGACCACAGAAGCATAGGCATAGGCAAAGGCAAGGGCGTAGATAGAACATGCGAAACAGGGCAAGAAACATAAGAAACCCCCAGTCACTCGGACCCATGCCTAGTAATAGTGCCTCGGTACCCAGAGCTTGTGCACACACAAGTAACGGTGCCTCGGTACCCAGAGCTCGCGCATTTAGGCAGGCAACCGTCGAACACTTGCACTAGTAACGGTGCCTTGGTACCCAGAGCTCGCGCATTTAGACAAGCAGCCGTCGAACGCTCGCACTAGTAACGGTGCCTCGGTACCCAGAGCTCGCGCACACACAAAGTAACGGTGCCTCGGTACCCAGAGCTCGTGCACAGACAACACAAGGCAACGGCTTTGCGACCAATTTTTGGGCAGCGAAGCCGGACCAGCAGGCGAGCAGCGGCGACATGTTCGCAGCAGCGAAAAGGGAAGTCGCGAAATTAGGCCACAGGCAGTTGATCCCGAGTAGCCAGCGAAGACGGCATCAAAGTTCTCCCTTGAAAATAAATAAGTGAAACCAAACAAGTCAAAGTGCAAAGTCCTGTCAAGTGCCAGCCCAAGGACCCCCAAAGGACGAAAAGCAAAAGGATGAATCCTGTCGCAGGAGAATCGAGGTGAGCTGTAGTAAAAATAAAATAATGAAAGCGCAGTTTTAGAGCTAGCGTAATGGTGCAAAGTAGGCAGGGACTAATTAGAATAAGGACTAGTGCTTAGAAATCAAAGAAAACCTAGTGAATAAAAACATGTTGAACATTTAACGAAATTCCCCTGCAGTAATTATTTAAAACAATATACCCGGTGTTTCGTTCTCCCCGCTCTAGGGTAGGCAAAAGTGTCGTGTCCGTGTGTGTGCCGTTGGGAGTGTGTATTAGCAGAGTCGCGCTTTCTGGTATGCCGGTGCTCCGCTGGCCAGTACGCGAGTCTGCGCGTACACACGCATAGTTCGTGTCGTGAGTGAACGTCAGTTGGCGAGTGGGTGCGTGAGCGTGTGCTTCAACAAGTTGCGGCGTGGTGGAATACACCACCGAGCGACTTGTGGGAGCGCAGGCGAGAGTACCTGCGGTCACGGGCATTCTGCACGACCAACGGCCGATCGTGAGTGTCGTGCGTGAAACGTTAGTTGGCAAGTGGGTGTGAAACGTGTACCCTAACGAGTTTGCGGCGTGGTGCAATACACCACTGAGCGGCTCGTGGAGGTACAGGCAAGAAAACCTGCGGACACGGGCGTTCTGTACGACCACGAAAAGCGCCATGAGCGAACGATAGTTGGCAAGCAAGGTACGAAGGGCGTGCACTTTACCTAGTTGCGGATGGTGGAATACACCAACGAGCGACTTAGGGAGTGCAGGCGAGAGTACCTGCGGTCACGGGCATTCTGCACGACCAACGGCCGATCGTGAGTGTCGTGCGTGAAACGTTAGTTGGCAAGTGGGTGTGAAACGTGTACCCCAACGAGTTTGCGGCGTGGTGCAATACACCACTGAGCGGCTCGTGGAGGTATAGGCAAGAACACCTGCGGTCACGGGCGTTCTGTACGACCACAGATCGACCGTGAAAGGCGCCGTGAGCGAACGATAGTTGGCAAGCGAGGTACGAAGGGCGTGCACTTTACCTAGTTGCGAATGGTGGAATACACCAACGAGCGACTTAGGGAGTGCAAGCGAAAAGCACCCGCGGCCACGTGCGTTCCTCGCGATAGGCCGCCAGCCCGGCACGCGTGACACGCGGAACGTGCCCGTGTGCCTCGAAAGGACCGCGTGGTGGCGGGGACCACTACCACGTGGTTAGCAAACGAGCACACGTACATGATGTGGGTCATGCCCACCGCCTATACCATGTAAACGAACCATTGAAGTATGACCTGCTAATAACCTCTCTTGCTAAAATCATAAAAAGTCCTAGTATTTATAAATTTTCTGTAAAGACCCTGGCTAGACTGAGATATGTACCCCAGCCTGAGAAAACATCCTTACACTCCATGTAGGACATATTTTTTAGCATTCAATCAGCTGACATACGATGATTTTTTAGACAATTTTCTTATGGTATATAAAAATAAAATGGGGCCTCATAGCCTAGTGTGTAATGCACTTGTCTGCTTAACATGAGTCGTGGGTTCGGGGCTGTATCGCCCAGCCTCTCCACGGTTACCAATTTTACGTGTCATTCTCACAATAACATTATCGAGATGAAGTGTCCTGGCAGTGGGGAAACAACAACATCCAATAGCAATCTAGTCTTGCATAGTGGCATTGAAGGCAGCAGACATGGTGTAGGAATATTTGTAGCCAGAAAGATTAAGATGGCGCTCCATTCCTGGGAACCCGAATCTGACAGACTCATTACCGCTAGGTTCAAGTGCAAGACTAGACACATAAATATTATTCAATGCTGTGCTCCGACTAAAGACGAACTGGTCATTGGAGAACTTTCAATAAAGTTGAAACGCAATCCCTCGAGGATCGTCACCAACAGCCAACATCGTAGAGCGCCACCCCCAATACTGAGGGACAACAACCTGAATGCAAGGATGGCGTCCACATTGCGAGAGCAACTGCTCCCAGAAGAAGGCCGCCCATGGGAACACACTTGCAGGACACTTAGGACAACAGCGGAACTAATACTTGGCACACAACAACGCGAAAAGACCGGCTGGATATTCGAGAGGACGTTGGACCTAATCAGACGGGGAAACAGTCTTAAGTCACTGACGGATCAGCTCGCGCAAAATCACGACGTATATCGGACACTGTGCAAAGCTGAGAAATGATACGCCAGAGATGACAAGAGAGCTCTATTGGATAGATTTGTGGACAACGCGGAACGAATGGCTGAACAAACCAATATGCGCTCGCTATACCAGTTGATTCCACGAATCACCGGAAGATATAACAAACAGTCCCAACCAGATCAGAGATTTAGCAGACAACCCCATCTCTTATGATGCACAAATCCGGAGATGGCAACATTTCATGGAAATCAGCCACACCTCGACAATAACTGTGGCTACAGACATCCGAAACATTGCCTCATCAAGTGGGAGCTTCAGGATATTGTCATCGCCGACATCTGTACGAGAAATCGGATATGCATTATATATCAAATAGCATTAAGGTTTGGATATACTGAATAAGAATGTTATATGGTAGTTTAATACATTGCTTAGTAATCGCATATAAAATTAAATTTCTGATTTACGGGAGGCGGTGGGCGTTGTACCCGAAATTTGAAAATTACGTTTACAGCCTAAAAACAAAAATGAAAATATCGAAAAAGCAAGAGTCGATAGCATAAGTTAGAACGAGAGAGAGATATGTCCATTTTTGGCGAGGGCAAAAATTTGTTACATACACATACACCAGCGTCAACTGCTTCATCTTTAATTTAGACGTCCGTTAAAATTAAACAGACCTGCCTCATGTTTTGTGCATTGTCTCACACGCATAAATGTATGCATACATATTGTATACATGCACGCATAATATATATTTTTTATTAGATAAATGTAAATAAATGGGAAATATTTCAAAAATGTATATGCTTTATAAATATTAATGTAAACAAATATAAAGCACAACAACACATAAAATTTTAATAAGTTAAATTCTCTTTTCGCCGTGGGAAATCGAACCCTGGCCTGGAAAAATAAGATTAGTTTATCTAATTATGCAAAACCGAAAACTTTGGTGGCGAATTTAAAACAGCGAAGAGAAAACTTTAATACGCTCCCGCTCCGCTTTAAACTAACTTACACTAGCCTTCATGGATTTCAATTCAATGTACATTTTTTTTTTTTTAACTAACTTAATTAAACACCGGACCGGTTGAAGGCATGTTAGGCTTCAAGTAATGGGAAGAGGAGCCAGTTTGTAAATGGCCCATCGAAAAACTCTCCCATCAGTGGTCCTTAGATCGACGATCCTGACCATGGCGTCCTGCCCTGCGTGTGTTGCCACGATCCTGCTGCGGCGGGAGGTTGTCTTCGGCGACGACGACGCGACTGCCATCTTTGATGTTGGGCTGCTGCTGATGCTAATTGCTCCGGATTTTAAGGACCAGGACATATTCGCGGGACCATCGCTGCCACAACTGATGCCTGAGTGACGAGACAAGTCGCCATCGCAGTTGAAACCTGTCTGGTCCGGGGTCCGGGGTGCTGGTGAGGAGAGTAACGACCCGCCTGTCAACAGTGGCCCTGGTGTTAGGGCTTCTCCGTCGCTGGGGTCCTGGCTGATTGGTCCGAGTGGCCGCGAGTTGAGCACTACCTCGAAGCCGACGAGGACTGTTTGCAGCTCTTCCACTGATAGCTGCGCGCTGCCCACCGCTCGTAGGAGTAGGTGCTTTGCAGTTTTCACACCTGCCCTCCCATGTGTGGTGCTCGAGGCGGGGGAACACAAATTTGCATCCGCTTTTTGATGGGAGTTCGCGGATTGCATCCGCTTGCGCCTCGATCGTCCCTCGCAGATACTCGAAGTGGCGACTCGCTCCGACGAAGTTCGTCGCGTTGTCGCAATGCACGATCTGCGGACATCCTCGGCGACCAACAAACCTTTGAAAACAATATAGAAAGGAGTCAGTGGAAAGATTGGAGACAACTTCTAACTGAACTGCCTTGGACTCAAAACAAACGAACAGTGCTATGTAGGACTTATAAGGGGGCCTACCACGGATTTAAAGTGTCGTGTACACTGGACCACAAAAATCAATACCACCAATGTCAAAGGGGTGGAGAGCACGGAGTCGGTCTGCGGGTAAATTCCCCATTATTTGAGTCAGAAGTCGCAGTTTGCATTTGAAACATCTAATGCACGACCGAACTGTCTGACTGCAAAACTCCTGAGCGTTAACTATCCAAATACGCTGTCGAAGGATATCATACTCACAGTGCTCGTAGGCCAACATGAAAATTGGTTTGATGCAAATGTCGGTCAACAACAATGGAAACTTGGCATCATACGATATAGGAGCATTTGCTAGTCGCCTCCCAACTTTCATCAACGAAAACGTACACCAAGTTCCCTTGTCTTCGTGAATAAATGGATTTTATCGTTGAAGACATGGGCCAAGATTGGATCCTTTACGAACTTTTTTAATGTCATCAGAAAATTCATGAAATTGGAGAACCTCGACTGTTTTCAAAAAGGCTTCCTTATATTCCGTCTGTGACGGAATCTTTTCAAATTGGGCATACCTATTCTTACATCTAGCTATGAAGCAGAATATAGAAACAAACACAAACACACAACACACAAACTCTCAGCCGTTTGAGGTGTGACGAGAAACCCTCGATGACGTCCACTACATCTGACTTGATTACGGCAGCCACCAGTCCACCCGCTGTTTTCTTCTTCTCCAGCTCCATAATCTCCCTTGTAGCTATAGGGCCGGATTTACGGGCCAATCTGCATCTTCTTTCTTCAAAAACGAAGGTCGCATAAAACAGATTGACTCTTTCAAGTCGTCAATGACCTCTTGAAACTACATATGCTGGATTTTGTTTCGTCGGTACATGTCGCCAATATATTGCTCTCTTTTAAATGAACGGATGTGTTTTTTTTCTGCTCACCGCTTTTATTAAATTTTGCCTGCAAACAATCGGTGTTCGCATAATTTAATCACTCTAACTTGTGCAATTTATCGTTCACTTTCGCGAGTGCATGCCTGCTTAACCCACTGGTTCGTAGTTTATATATAATATTAATAATTGTTTACAGCCACTTAATCTTTTTTCTACTCTTCTTTTCGGAGAGCATCATATCTCATTGTGCTCTCTTTTCCGATTCTATTTCGGTGTTGGCATTTGTTGTTGAAGTTCCGCTGCAACTACAATAATAATAAACCTCACTCTCTCGTCTTTTTGTGAGTGTGTGTGCCTAATCTCTCGCTCGCGCTCACACACTTGCTTTGGCGTACGCTCTTTCTTTAACGCTTACTGTTCTTTTTTCCAATTTCGTTTTGTTCTTGCGATTTGTTTTGTCTTGTTTCAGTAGTCACTCTTTATAATGGAGGGTATTGTCTGCTATAAAAAAACATGCTTAAAGCAAGTGACTGTTACTCAGCCAAGCATCTCTTGCTGGCTGTGTGACAATGTTGTACATATAAAATGCGCCGGCTACACTGCTTCTACGGCTGACGCCGTATCTAAGCGCACTGGCCTGCGCTATTGTTGTGACCTGTGTCGGGAGGCGGAAAACGAGATGATTACGTTCATGCGGCAGACAAAGTCAGGGTTTCGTGAACTTTGTGGCAGTTTTCGAAAACTTGCCGATCAGTTCTCTGCGTTGGACAACTTATTTAATAGCCTAAAACTATTAAATGAGTCGCCCAAACGCAAGAAATCAGCTCATGTGGCGAAATCTTTGCCTGCTGCCATTCCGCCTCCTCTCATTGACCAACCATGTACACCGGTGACTCAGCCGGTGATGTCGTTTACCACTCCTATGGTGACGAGATCATCGGTTTCTGAAAAAGTCATCGACGAGTGTTTACAAATGGTATCACATAAAGCTTATGATGTGCCAGCTGTGGTATCTTTGCCTACTCCACAGATTTTAGAATTACCTATGGCAAGTTCAATTTCTAAGAACATTCCCACAGGTGCAATGCCTGTGGAGCCTAAAAAGGTTTTAGGTGTTCCACTTAGGAAGCAAATTTTCGTTTCCCGGCTTTCCCCTGATCTTACATCTGAAGATGTAGTGGCTTATATTCAAGCCAAAATACAAGCTGCAGATTTAAAAGTGGAAAAATTTAAATTTTCGTATGAAAGGGACA
This sequence comes from Zaprionus kolodkinae, assembly GCA_018901885.1. Classification (NCBI taxonomy): domain Eukaryota; kingdom Metazoa; phylum Arthropoda; class Insecta; order Diptera; family Drosophilidae; genus Zaprionus; species Zaprionus kolodkinae. The sequence goes on along the minus strand of JAEIFM010000494.1, from coordinate 178,869 downwards.
GATCGTCCTTTAAAATTAGTGTCCCAGCTGAACTCTTGACCAACATATGTTCATCCAAATTTTGGCCAGACCATGTAGTGGTTAAAGAGTTTGAAGCAAAAAATAAGAAAAATCGGAAACCGATTGCTTTAAATCTACCAATACAGGCATCTACATCTTCGCAAAAAAACAAAACAAAAAACTAAATGCTACTTTCCTTCTTACATACCAAAATGTTAGAGGCCTTTCCTTTACATCCCATGTGTTGGTATTTACCGAAACCTGGTTGAAACCGGATATTCTAAACTCCGAAGTTCTCCCAAGTAAATACTCAACTTACAGGCTTGATCGACCTGGCCGACGTGGTGGTGGGGTTCTGATCGCAGTAAACTCTGCCATTACATCGGAATTGTTAAAACCGGAGATTCAATATAGTATTGAATTTATTTGTGTAAAATTACACTTTCCCGGTTTTTCTTGTTTTATAACCTGCTTTTATATTCCGCCGTCATCGGTATTGTCAGTATACTTGCAACATTTATCTGCAATAAAGACTGTGTTCAACCTGTTATCAGACAGAGATTATTTTATAGTCCTCGGTGACTTTAATATGCCAGAATGTGAGTGGACATCAAGTGTTGATGAATCTTTCTTATTGCCTTCCCGGCAGCATGACCTTTTTGACGGTTTGTTTGATATGTCATTGTCGCAGGTCAATCATGTCAAAAATTGTAGAAACAGATCGCTAGATTTATGTTTCGTATCTGATCCATCTGGTCAGAACTTTACTCGTCTACTGATATTTCAGTAGCGACAAATTTATTTTATTGAAATATAAATTCATTTTTTTACATTCGTGTTCTATTTTACCTTCCAACACACTCGACTAAGCCCCCTTGGTTCACAAAAGAGTTGTCGGGCCTAAAAAAATTTAAAATCTAACTTATTTAAAAAATATAAAATTAATAATTCACCTGCAACATTTTCTCGTTTATTAGCTGCTCGTTTAAATTGTTCAGTACTGAACGCGAAATGTTATAAAAACTATTTAGCTTGCGTAAGTCATCGGTTAAACCTTCAAAGTTGTTTTTTGAAAATTCTATAGCGGACACCAGCCAAGCCATGGCCGACATGTTTGCAAAGTTTTTTCAAACGACGTACTCGTCTTCTAATTTCATTCATTTTACATTTTCATTTTTATTCATATAACATTCCCTGTTCAAATGGTATTTTCAGTCCTATTCTAAACGAAATTTCACTTGTCAAGGATCTTCACTCGGTTAAACCAGTTTTTTCTCCAGGTCCCGACGGTGTTCCCGCTTGTGTACTTCGGTTCTGTGCTCACTCTCTAAGTAAGCCATTGCTCAAACTGTTCTCGCTGTCCTTAGATACATCATCCTTTCCTTCTATATAGAAGGAATCATTTATTATCCCCTTGCTTAAGAAGGGCAGTAAGTCTGATGCAAGCAATTTAAGAGGTATCTCTAAATTGTCGGCTATACCTAAATTCTTCGAGAATATCTTAATACCTCACTTGCAACATTTCTGTAGATCCGTCATATCGTCTTCTCAGCACGGATTTATGAAACGTCGATCAACTACGACGAATTTGCTTGAGCTGACTCCCGTACTCTCATGTATGCGGATGATGTAAAGCTTTGTTATCAATATAAAGATGACCACTGTCACTCTAACCTACAAGCCGACTTAAATAGTTTTCACTCTTGGTGTTGTGCAAATTGTTTAACCCTGAACATGCAAGCTGATGACATTCTCCCGAGCCAGTCCTCTTTGTGGATGTGAATTAGATAGAATCAACTTAGTTGATGATCTGGGGGTCCGATTGGACCGAAAATTAAGATTTTCCGAACATATTTCTAATATGGTCAATAAAGCCACGGGTGTTCTTGGCTTTATTAGGAGGTGGTCTAAGGAGTTTGACGATCCTTATGTAACAAAGACCCTCTATACTTCACTTGTTCGTCCAATTCTGGAATACGGATCTTGCGTATGGTGTCCCCAGTACACTACTCATAAAAAACGCATTGAATCTGTACAAAAAAACTGTTTACTTTTCGCCTTACGAGGCCTTAAGTGGGATGTAAACTTAAGACTTCCTTCTTATGGCAGTAGACTTTTGTTGCTTAACCTACCATCTCTAGCTAACCGCAGAACCATGCTGGGTGTAGTATTTATTAATAACCTCATTCAAGGTGATATTGATAGTGTAGACCTAGTTAGCCGGCTACACTTCTCTGTTCCTTGTAGAATAACTAGAAACTACTTACCACTAACTCTTCCTTATTGTAGGTCGAATTATGCCCTTCACGATCCGTTTAGGGTATTATGCTCGGACTACAATAATCTATACTTCCTTATTGCTAACGCTTCCTCTGTTGCATGCCTAAAAGTTAAAATCCTGTCCTATCTTTCTAGAAATTAAGTAGCCTTTCCTCGCAAATCTGTTCTATCTTTAGTAATAACTGCATGCCCGCGTTCTCTATTCGCGTTTCGAGTCGTACGTTCTGCGACTGTGCCCCTCGGTCGGTTGGGCGGGAGGTGGACATTCGCTGTGTCTGGGATCCGCGCGTAACAAGCTTCGGCTTGGTATTGCATGGACCACTTGATTATACATTCATTGTATCAACGTCCAAAAAAAAAAAAAAAAAAAAAAAAATGTTGCTTCCTTGGACCACTTTTGAATCTCAGCCACTCTATTCGAAACGAACGTCGCCAACGACGAAGAATGAGATCGTATCCAGTGAATAGTAACTTCTGAATCCGACCAGAAGACAGTTCGATATTTAGCTTCAATAATGGCTTGATTCTGTGGCAAAGATCTGCTAGAAGGTAAGCGGCACATAACTCAACTTAACGGTTTTAGTCTTGAGCGGCGCTACTTTTGACTTTGAAGTCAACAACGAAACTTTGTAACCTTCAGCAGTTTTGCTACGGATATAAACGCAAGCGCCATAGGGTCTCATAGATGCGTCGGCGAAACCATGTACCTGTATTGATAACATCGGATTGGTGAACACATATCGAGGTATGGTGATTTCTTCCACTCTCAACAATGTTTCCTTCAATGTTCTCCATGCTGTTTCCACCTGCTGTGGAATAGACTCATCTCAGTCCATATTAAGCCATAACTCCTGCAGTAGGATCTTGCCTCCAATGACAATTGGACTTAATAAGCCGAGGGGGTCAAACACCTTCGATGTCACCGACAATATTTTCCTTTTTGTCCCTCGGAAATCCATGACAGAGGTGTCGATTTTAAACCTTAAGGCATCTTCACTAGGAGTCCATGATATACCTAGAGCTTTAGTTGAATCTGAATCCGAGATCGTTATCAGTTTAACTGTACTCTCAGATGCAGTGACTTCAGGTGAGTTTGAAAACCACATGCTCAATTCAAAACCTGCAGTTTGAAGAATAAATTGTCTTAAGTTCATCTATGCATGCAGCACCAGTTAACATGTCGTCAACATAAAAGTCTGACTGAATAACTTCACATGCTCGAGAGAGTGATCCTCTTACGGCTTCACTCAACCTCTTCAAATACCTGAAAGCAAGAAACGGGGCTGGACCAGTGCCATAAGTAACGGTGTTGAGCTTATATAATCTCGTGGAGTCAGATGGATCTCATCTTCACACAATTAATTGGAATAGCCTATCAGCTTTATTCACCATTACTTGGCGGTACATCTTCTTGACATCAGCTGACAAAGCGAAACGATGTAATCTGAAGCGAAGAAGAGTTGAATAATAATCTTCTTGAATTGTAGGCCCCACCATCAGCATGTCGTTAAGAGACACGTGTGTGGACGTCTGGAAAATCAATTGGTTCGACTCAAAGACTAAAATATAATAAAATTACAAGTGTAAATTTAAATTAAAAATATAAGTATAATTTAAATTGAAGGTAAGTATTGTATTAAAAAATATTTCTTTTTTTTAGGCCATGGATTTTAAAAAAATACATGGTCTATTAGGTTTGTCGGAATGTGCGTAACAGGCAGAAGGAGATATCTGCGACCCCATAAAGTATATATATTCTTACTCAGGATCACCAGCCGAGTCGATCTAGCCATGTCTGTCTGTCCGTCTGTCTGTCTGTCCGTCTGTATGAGCGTCTGATTCTCAGCTATTAATAAAACTAGAGACTCCAAATTTTGCATGAATATTCCTGTATATCCTAGGCAGTAAACGTCGTTTTTAAATTTCGGGTACCACGCCCACCGCCCCCGTAAATTAGTAATTTGTCAATATTAAGCAAAGAATTAAACTCATAACGTTCTGCTTCGGTATACGTAAAGCTGAATACAATATGAACATATCCTCTAAATTACAATCCGATCGAACAAGTATCACAGAAGTTATTCAAGTCACATTTTCAGTACAAATGTTAGGTACGAGCAGCAGCCTGCGCGCTGCTTTGAGCAGTAGACGTCGACGTCGACGTTGCGTCGTGTTGCTTTACTGTTTACGCGCGTGTTTGTGTGTGTGTGTGAGCGAGTAGGCCATATGTATTAAAATAAGTTTGGAAGAATTCTCCGTCAGAAGTGTGTTTACATGTTTGGTACGGATGTTAAAGGGTATCTGTCTGTCAAGCGCGCCCGTCTGTAGCCATGCGCAGTTTTTTTTGTTTCATTATATTTAAATTTATATAAATATAAATTTATATATGTATTTTATGGTATATAAACGTAAACTGAAAATCCATGGCCTCTTACAGTCACCGCGTGACTGTAGCCTTTCCGACTAGTTTTTTTTTAAATTTGTTATTATTAATTAATCATTAAATTATTTATTTAATTTATTTAATCTGGGAGTAAAAAGATAATTTTGGTTGATCCAACATTTGTTGCAAAGGATTGGTGAAACCCAGAAAACCCAATCAGATCAAAAGAAGAGTGTTAATGGATTAAAGCGCTCGTAACGCCCGAGGAGCGCAGTTAACGAATAGAAAGGTCGCGAGATCGTTAACTTCTAGCCAGGTGGGAAAGTAGTGAAAGTTTAAGATTATTAGTCGATTGGCTGTTATATATAATAAAGTAGTATTTGTTGTAGTCCGAACATAATACCCTGAACGGTTCGTGCAAGGCATAGTTCGACCTACAACTAGGAAGAGTTAGTGGAATATAATTTCTTGTTAGTCGGCAAGGGACAGAGAAGTGTAACCGGCTAACCAAGTCATCACTGTCAATGTCGCCTTTAATAAGATTATTGATAAAAACCACACCAAGCATAGTACGCCGATTGGCTAAGGAAGGTAGATTTAGTAGAAGAAGTCTGTTAGTATAGGAAGGTAGTCTTAAGTTTGAATCCCAATTAAGTCCACGCAATGCGAAAATCAAAAAGTTCATTTGAACGGATTCAATGCGGTCCTTGTAGGTTTAAAACTGAGGACACCAAACACATGATCCATACTCGAGAATAAGACGCACAAGTGAGGTAAAGGGTCTTAGTTATATAAGGATCGTTAAATTCCTTAGCCGACCTCTTAATAAATCCGAGTACACTCATAGCCTTATTGACTATGGAAGAAATGTGCTTAGAGAACTTGAGTTTAGCGTCCAGGCGTACTCCAAGGTCGTCTACAGAGGTAATTCTTTCCAGAGGACAACCACATAAAGTGTAAGATTCGTACTTAGGACTGGCACGAGAGAATGTCATCAACTTGCATTTTGAGCTGTTCAGATTTAATAGGTTTGCACCACACCAACTGTTAAAACTATTGAGGTCGGCTTGAAGGGATGAATGACAGGAGACGTCTTTAAATTGAAAACAAAGCTTTACATCATCTGCATACATAAGAGTACGCGAATTATTTATGGCCGAAGGAAGGTCATTGATGAAAAGCGTAAAAAGAAGGGGACCTAAATGGCTACCCTGAGGAACACCAGAAGTAACTTGAATAGGGTCAGAAAGAGCATTTTTAAAGAAGACTCTTTTTGTTCTGTTGGCCAAATAACTTATAAGCCAGCTTAAAAGATTTAGTGAGAAACCAATAATATTTAGTTTATGTGCGAGAAGGGAGTGATTTACTGAGTCAAATGCTTTTCTGAGATCAGTATAAATGACGTCAGTTTGAACATTTTTCTGAAAGCCCTTTATTATAAAGGATGTAAGCTCAAAAAAAAATCCGTGCTGACAAGGAGAAATGACAGATCTACAGAAATGCTGCAAGTGAGGAGTTATGACATTCTCGAAGAGTTTGGGAATAGCCGACAATTTTGAGATACCTCTATAGTTTAAAGCATCAGACTTGCTGCCCTTCTTGTGAAGTGGTAAAATGAAAGATTACTTCCATATGGAAGGAAAGGTGGAAGGAGAAAAGTTTGAGCAATAGCTTAGATAGAGGATCGGCACAGTATCGAAGTACGCAACTAGGAATTCCGTCAGGACCAGGTGAGAAATCTGGTTTTATCAAACATAAATCCCTGAAAATCGAACTTTCGTTTAATTGTGGGGCGAAAATGCCAGACTGGATAGTTCTTTAGTAAACCATGGGGGTTTACTCGAATGCCTCGGATAAGAAAAAGGCACACAAATGTCAAAAAAGTTATTTAATGTTTTATAAAATAAATTAAGAGCCATATCCATATTGTTACATTTGTAAAAATTAGACCAGCCATAATTTGAAATTAAATAAATAATTTTATCAAAATCGGCTTTACGAAAACAACGCGCTCTCTTACACGACGTAACTTTTTTATCCAATACTTTCAAACCAGTTTCAAAAACAACCTCGAACGTTGGATGATAGGGATCTTCTGGTTGGGTAAGTGGGTGGACTCTAGTCAGAGTTACCATACTCTGATCGGAGACAAAGCATAAATCGAGTGTTCTATTTAGAGAATTTTGTAGGTGGTTGACCTGCAGCAGAGAAATGTCATGCAGGCCGTCAATAAGATCGTGTTGTTGTGAGGGCATCAGGAAATTTGCCTCATCACTTGGTGTCCAACTACACTCAGGTATGTTAAAGTCGCCAAGGACTATGAGGTGGTCTTTGTTAGATAACAAATTGAAGACATACTTTATTGCAAGCAAATGTTGAGTGTAGATAAGAATATCCGACGTAGGTGGGATGTACGAGCAGGTTATAAAAACCTGGAAGCCGGAAAGGTGTAATTTTACACAAATGAATTCAATATCATATTGAATCTCCGGGTGTACATGTTCTGACGCGATATCAGAATTTACCGCAATAAGAACACCGCCGCCCCGCCGATCATGACGATCAAACCTATAAGTTGTGAACTTGCTTGGAAAAATTTCAGAGCATAAAATCTCAGGTTTTAACCAAGTCTCAGTGAACACAAGCACATGGGATCCTAACGAAAGGCTATTTAAGAATAACGTAGGTAGCTTGCTACGCAGGCCCCTTACGTTTTGGTAGTTTAATGTTGCAAATTTTATTAGTTTTTTGAAGTCGTATTTTTGGAAGTGGTCGCCTGGTTTGGCAAAGGTAGTCTAATCGGTTGACGATTCTTTTTTTTCTTTGCTTCGAATTCTTTAACCACAATATGATCGGGCCAGAAGTTAGCTAAGCATATTTAGTTAAATAAATCGTTGGAGATACTAATTTTAAAGGATGATATATCCCTTTCATATGAAAATTTAAATTGTTCCACCTTTAAATCTTGGGCTTGAGATTTGGCTTGGATATAAGCCATGACATCTGAAGATGTGAGATCAGGGGCTTACCTCGAGACAAATATGTGCCTCTTCGGTGGAGTTCCGGTGACAGGCTTAGGTCCCACAGATATAGGACGAGTGGGAGTAGGTTGTGCCGATAATCCCAAAGGCGAGCTTGCCTGAGGGACTATTGGTTGGGTAATTAGTATTTGCGGTTTCATAGGAATAGAAATCGCAGATAAAGTATTGGGCAAAGGGGAAATGAGCTCCACGGGCTCAACAGAGACATTTTTCTGTGTTGCTGATCTCGTAACTACAGGTGTAGTAAACGATAGCAGCGGCAACGTCACTGGTGTGCTGAGTTGGTCAACGTTCTGAGGCTGATAGGTACTAGTTGACGGCTGCTCCTTTTGAGCTGATTTTTTGCGCTTGGGAGACTCATTTAGAAGCTTAAGGCTATTTATTGAAGTGTCCAGCGCGGAGAACTGATCGGCAAGTTTGCGAAAATTACCAAACAGTTCCCTAAATCCCGTCCTAGTTTGGCGCATGAACGATACAAAATCGTTCTCAACCTCACGACACGCATCACAACAATAGTGCAGCCCGTTTCGCTTGGCTACAGCATCGGCCGTTGGGCCACTGAAGCCCGCACATTTTGCATGAGCAACGTTGTTGCAGATCCAACAACAAATACTTGCCTGAGCAGATGTAATCTGCTTTTGGCAGGTTTTCTTGAAGCAAATAATTCCTCCTTCCATTATTAGGGGTGACCACTGTCAAAAATGCACAGAACAAAAATAGAGAGAGAGAGAGAAGGTTAGGCACACACAGAAACTGTGATAGGAAGAGCGCGGTAAGAGAGTTTGTGCTGCAGTGCAACAAAGATAAAAAAAAGAGTTAGTGGGAGCCCGAGAGAGTCGAATTCGCTCACGAAAGTCGATGTAAAAAAAAAAGTTTTGCAGAAGCAATAACAACGTTTCTAAAAATAGAAACGTAAACAAATGAAATTGAAAGAAGAAAGCGAAAAAACTCTTTTGCAAACAAGATTAGTGTAGCAAATTAAAAGAGTGCACTCGCGTAGTAAACGGATTTCTGTATATCAGCAGGTTAAGTGATAATGTTAGTATTTTTTAGAAATATTAAACACCGATTGCTTAATAATTAAACTAAGCTTTGGAGAGCAAGAAAAAAACGCGTCCGTTCACTTTGAAAGAGAATGAATTATTTCGCATTACTCGCGACTTCACCACCGTATGTATTTTATTCTTGACTTGAGCAAGCGAGGTTATACATGACTCTTCTTTACGGATTTGTAAGCATTGAGCTAAATCTTCAGTTATGAAGTTGGTTTGTGACCCAAAGTCAAGAAGTGCTCGGGCCAAAATGTAATTTCCGTTTCTTGTTCGGACGCTTACGATCGACGTTGCAAGAATGCTTTACAATGCTGATGCATGCATAGAATGCGTAGTGGAAGGGTGGTCTTGGCTTGAAGGAGGAGAAATATTCTCTGAAGGTGGTGGTAACGCTAAGCTATTTTCAGTCACTGTTAAGCATAACGATGTGGACTTTACGAACTTAAATCTTTGCATGACGGAGAGACGAGTGAACAGACTACAAGTTTCAATAAAGTGGTCATTTTAATTGCAATAACTGCAAGTCTGATTGGTGCTAGTTGAAGTGCAAAGAAAAGAACTTTGATAATGCTGCGTGTTTGAAACTACTTTTTCCGATTTTGGCTTTGTCGATTCTTCAGCAGTTAGATGCTGGTATCGACGGTTCAATACCCTTTCAAAATCGGACCACAAAGGCAATTTGTCATAATCTAGCTGCTCTTCTAATTTTTGTCAAGTAACATGATCTACTCTTTTTAATACTAAATGAATGAGCATTGCATTCGCTATTTTAGTGTCTTCGCCTATCGATAACAATGGGCCATATATAGATGACACAGTATCGATAAGGCTTCTAAGAGACGATGCGGATTGCTGATTCATTTTAGGAAGACTAAATAATGATGAGATATTGTTCCTAAAGATAAGGCATTCATTATCGTAACTCTCCTTAGACTTACCATAGCCTTTTCATAATTGCTCTCGGTAATGTGGAATGCCTAAATCGTTCCCAAGGCATCACCAGAGAGACAGGATATCAAATGATAACCGGAATGTTCTTATCATCATGAACAAGAGTCTCAAATAGTCCTATAAAATTCGTAAACTCAGAATATTCGATGACTTATGGCTGCAAGAAGCGACATAATTTTCGAATTAGTCGTGATCGATAATTCCTCCAACTCGGCTCCAAACTCATCATTTTCATCAAGGCTTTCAATGTGGTCTTGAAGTCCGGTTACCTTGACAATAGCTTCGGACAAAATTTGAAGCCTGCACTCAAGCTCGGAGTCGTCTAGTGGTATAGTACCATTTTCTAGACGCTGTTCTACCCGTCGAATACTTTTAACGTAAACTCGTAGCCTTTTTCTAAGGTTGTCAAAAGACGTCCGTCGCACTTTTAGTTTTTATTGTTCCATTTTAGTGGAATTATTATTTTTTGAATTATTTCTCATTTATTTACATTTATCTTATAAATAATATATATTAAGCGTTATATTTTGCTTTTTAAGATGTTTGGCATGCTGTTCTTATGCGTACCATTCTAGCATCCGCTAGGTAGTGAGCTTATGTGTACAACGAGTTATCCGGACGCTAAGCGGCTGTACGCAGGGTTTGGGACCAGCTACTTTCAAGAACACAACCAATGAAAACGAAACGTCAGCCTCGAAAGAGATACCCCCCAATGTTGACGACCACCGAACGAAAAAGGAATACGAATGTCCGGACCCTTAATAGGGAAGGTGCCACTATCCAGTTGGCGGAAACCCTCAAATTAGTCAAGGCTGATATTACCGCCATACAGGAAATTAGATGAAAAGACAATGTTGCTGCAAAAAATCAAACAGCGTTATCTACTACAGCTGCCATGCGGAGAGGCGTGAATTTGGCTGCGAGTTTGTAGTTAGCCAAAAACTTCGCCACCACGTCTTTAGGTTTACCCCTGTAAGTGAACGGCTTGCTACAATCCCCCTCAAGGTAAAACACTTTACCATCTGCCAAATTCGCACGCCCCGACGGAGGAACAGGATGATGCGTTCTACGCGAGACTCGGGGACACCTACGACCGCTGCCCAGCCCACGACGTGAAGATAATCCTTGGGGACTTTAACGCCCCACCACCGGCAAGTTCAGCATCCATGAGATATTCACAAGGCATGTGGCTGTTACCTAATCAAAGAACACGGAACCAAATTGATTACGTTGTGATCGACCGAAGGCATGTGTCAAGTGCGCTAGACGTTCGTACGGTTCGCGGTGTGAACATTCACTCCGACCACTATCTTGTTGCAGCCAAGATACTCATGCGGCTATACAATACGAAAAACGTACAGTCCAGTATGCAGCGAAAGCTGGACGTCGCTAAGCTGCAATCACAACGGGCAGCTAAGGCCTTTTCCACTCACCTCCCGGAATTGCTCCACCAACCCGACGCTTTAACCGAAGACGCAGACGGATACTGGGCACACATATCCCACTCCATGCGCACTGCCGCAGTAGAAACCATTGGGTGCTAGCGCCATACACCACGGAACCAATGGTACGACGAGGAGTGTCGCGAAACACATACTGCGATGAACGCGGCCTATAAGAAGACACTGAAGTCCGCCGCAACACGAACGACGCGGGAAAGTTATAGGATAAAGAGGAGAGAGGAGAGGTGTCTTTTCAGATGGAAAAAAGGGAAAAGGAAAGACGCGAGTGTGAAGAAATCGCGATGTCTCGAGACACTTATGATGCCCGGAAGTTCTACCAAAGGTCAATAGTCATCCCAATGACCCAAGGTTCCAAGACCGGTGTTGGATGTGAAAATATTGAAAATATGGCTAGAAGAAGGCATGCCAAACGATTGGAGTCTCAGTGTCCTCTGCCCTATATAAAAGAAGGGTGATCCAACGGTCTGCGCCAATTACCGCGAAATCAGTTTCATCGCCAGCTCATACCAGGTCGTATAAAGCGTAATATGCGAAAGACTAAAGCCGTATGCCAACACCGTTTGCCATTGGACCTTATCAGTGAGGCTTAAGACCTGGTAAACCCATAGACTAGATCCTTGGATTACGCCAAATCCTAAAGAAGACGCACGAGAATCAGATCGACACACACCATCTCTTTGTCAATTATAAGGCTGCATTCGATAGCCCGATAAGAGATCGCCTATTTGCCACCATTTCTGAGTTAGGTACTCCTGCGAAGCTGATTTGCCTATGCACAATGACGTTGATATATCATCAACCTGGTGATGGAAGGGGTACTGCGGAATGCTTAGGTACACCGAAATGGCACTATTTTTTATAAAAGTGTCCAACTGCTTGCATACGATGATGACATCGACATCATTGGACGTTGCAAGCGAGATGTTTCGTCCGCATTTTCGGTAATCGAAAAGGAGTCAGCGAAAGTGGGTTTAAAAATAAACGAGGGTAAAACTAAGTATATGCTGTCCAGAATCCTAGTACCTAGGATACCATGTAGATGCAGGCACTTATTCTTTTGAAGTAGTTCAGGATTTTATATATCTTGGCACTGCCGTCAACTCTAGTAACAACACAAGTGTGGAGATCAAGCGGATTATAGATCTTCCATCAGGTATTACTATGGGCTCTGTAACCAAATTTGAAGCAGAGCTTTCTCTTTACCTACAAAAATAACTCTTTACAAGACGCTCATCCTACCTGTACTTTTAAAGAGGCATGGGTACTGTCACAAACGGATGCGGCAGCGCTTGGAGTGTTTGAGAAAAAAATACTCCGCAAGATCTATAGTCCTGTTCGAACCGGGAACGACTTTCGCATCCGGCGCATTACAATACAACGTATGCGCTGGCTTGGACATGTCGTACGTATGAACGAAGAAGCTCCAGTTTAAAAGATGTTCGAGGCAAGAGTCGACGTTGGACGGCGAAGGGGAGAATGGCCTGACTGCGCTTGGTGTAACCAATTGGAGGAGGCGCTCAAAGAGTAGAGGATGCTGGCGTGGGTCGTTGAGGTCGGCCGTAACCCGATGGTCATCCAAGAAAATGAATAATATTAAAAGATTCCTTCCAAATGAAAGGAAAGAGTGAAGTTTCTAAGGACATTGCAAATATTTTGAGCAATGGCTTACTTAAGGAGTTGCCACAGAACCGAAGTTTACAAGCAGGAACACCGTTAGAGCCTGGTGAAGAAATGGCTCAACTAAATAAAGATTCTTGACAAGTGAGCATTCATTTAGAAAGGGAGAGAAGATACCATTCGAACTTGTAATGTTGTATGAATAAAAGTGAAAGTGAAATAAAGGTGAAAAAGTAGTTTAAAGACTTTTGCACTAGCATTATCAAACGTTAATTTGGTTGACAATCCGGTAAACTTACGCTTCGGGGGGTTCTGAACGAACTGAGTTAAATAGTTCGCGTTTAAGACTGTAAGGTCGGGAAAAGGCTAAGAGTAAGTAGAGTAACTGCTTTTATATTTATACCCTTCGACCATTGAAAATGGTCAAAAAAGGGTATAAAAACTTTGCGCAAATGTATGTAACAGGCATAAAGAGGCGTGACAGACCCCATCAAGTTTATATGTTCTTGCTCAGGATCACAATCCGAGTCGATTGAGCCATGTCCGTCTGTCTGTCCGTCTGTATGAGACAAAAGATCCAAGCTATTAAAAAAGCTAGAGGCACCAAATTTGATATGGAAGTTCCCATATATCATAGGCAGATCAAGTTTGTTTCAAATGTTTGATGACACGCCCACCGCCCCTGCAAATCGGTAATTTGCGATTATAAAGCATTCAACTCATATTGTTCTGCTTCAGTATATATAAAGCTGATTACCGTATAAATATATCCTCCAAATTACAAACCGATCCGTCCAATAACAAAGAAGTTATTCCAGTCAACGTTCTCAGTACAAATGTTCGGTACGAGCAGCAGGCAGCGCGCTGCTTTGAGCAGGTGACGCCGAGGTCGACGTGTTGCTTTATTTTACGCGCGTGCCCGTGTGTGTGTGAGCGAATAAGCAATATATATTAGAATAAGTTAGAAGAAGAATTCTCTGTCAGAAGTCGTGTGTGTGTTTGCATGTTTGATACGGATGTTAAAAATTGGGAGAAAGGTATTCTGTCGGGCAACAGAGGAGTCGAAAAATCAATGTCCGTCTGTCCTTCCATCCGTCCGTCCGTCCGTACGTCCGTCCGTCCGTCCGTTTTTGAGCTATCTTCATGAAACTTGGCACACAAGCTTCTTATTAATGCACGCTGTAAATAAGTCGGAACGAGTCCCGATCGGACTGATATATCGTATAGCTGGAATAGAAGCTATCGGCTGATTTTTGTTGTTTTGGTTTGTTTGATTTGGCAAATCTTATGCTTATTACGTTCTTAATGCGTTGCAAAATTGTATTAAAATCGGACCTCTATAACATATAGCTGCCATAGAAACAATCGGCTGAAATCAGGGTTTTTGTATGCAAACAGAAACCCGCAGCAATCCAAATGTATTTTATATTTAGTATAACTGGAAGGGGTATAAAACCTTCGGCAAGCCGAAGGTAGCCTTGCTTTCTTGTTTTTTCAATTATATGTGCCAAAATTATTTCCACTGATCATAATTGCAGTTTTATGGCAATAGTGGATGTCGGCTACAGTCGGGCGCCCGACAGTAGGATACCCTTCTACCAATTTTCTAAATCCGTTACAAACATGCAATCACACTCATAATTTCAAACAGAGAATTCTGCACAAGTACTTCTAGTACATATAGCTTACTCGCTCGCACTCACACAGCGACGTGCGTAAAGAGTAAAGCGACACGACGCAACGTCGACGTCAGTGTCAACTGCTCAAAGCAGCACGTCGGCTGCTGCCCGTACCGAACATTTGTACTGAAAACGTTGACTTGAATAACTTCAGTGTTATAAGTTCAATCGGATTGTAATTTGGAGAATATGTTCATATTGCATTTAGCTTTATACATACCAAAGAAGAACGTTATGGGTTTAATACTTTGCATATTTATCGCAAATAACCGATTTGCGGGGGCGGTGGGCTTGGCATCAAACATTTGATGTAAACTTGATCTGCCTATGGTTTATAGGAACCTTCATGCCAAATTTGGTAAATCTAGCTTTTTTAATAGCTGAGATATGTTGTCTCATACAGACGGACAGACGGACAGACAGACGGACATGTCTCAATCGACTCGGCTAGTGATCCTGAGCAAGAATATTTATACTTTATGGGGTCTGCCACGCCTCCTTATGCCTGTTACATACATTTTGCACAAAGATAGTATACCCTTTTTTGACCATTTTTAATGGTCGAAGGCTATAATGGCATCGGTTCGTCGTTCTTCCAACGCTCTGATCGCCAAGTATCTTGAACATCTTTTAGAAATTGGAGGCCATGCCACCACAACTCTGAATTGTGTAAGTCAGTTGGGTACAATCCCCTAGATACAATATCTGCTGGATTTAGTTAATTGTCTACCTTAAACCAATCCTGTATATTTGACAATTCTTGAATTTCAGCCACTCTGTTAGCCACAAATGTGGTCCATCGGCTTGCATGAGCAGATAGCCAGTTTATTACAATTGTGGATTCTGTGAAATATGCTATCTGGGATACCTTAAGATGAATGCTAGAGCAAACCTTTGCCATCAGTTTGGTCATAATCTCAGCTCCTTGCAATTCTAATCGAGGTAGAGAGGACGCTCTAACTGGCGAAACCTTTGATATGGCGGCTACCAATCGCACGGTCACTTGGCCTGCCTTGTCTTTTAGGCGAGAGTATACAGCTCCGCCGTAAGCCCGATTCGATGCATCTGAGAATCCGAAAAGCTCCAATGTATCTACCTCCGCTTCAACTGGTACGACTGAGCGAGGTAAGGAACATTGATCAATTATTTTTAACTCTTCTCTGTACTTGCTCCATTGAATAGCATACCTGGGGGAAAGTTCCTCGTCCCAATCCTGCTTCAACAACCAGAGCTCCTGAACAAAGATCTTGCCTAGGATCAGAATTGGACTCAAGAATCCTAGAGGATCAAACACTTGAGCCAGCTCTGACAACACTGTACGCTTGGTAATGGTTGAACAGTATTTGATATTATAAGAGAACTGAAACCTATCAACGCCACTCGTCCAATATATTCCAAGTGTCTTGGCTGCATCTTCTGTTTTCAGCGTAAACGGCTCAGCAGGTTGAGAGATTTGCTCATAATTACTACGCCATTTACGCAACTCGAATCCACCTTTCTCTAATATTTCCGTTGCCTCTCGCTTAAGCTCTAAAAGCTCAGCTATTGAGTCTGCACCACATAGCATGTCATCCATGTACAAGTTTTTATTTATGGCCTTAGCCGCTAACGGGAATTGTTCACAAAATTTCTCTGCTAAATAATAAAGATAGCGTACTGCGAGAAAAGGAGTGGAATTTGTTCCATAAGTGACAGTTTTCAGCCGCAACACCTTAATAGGATCCGCAGAGTTCGAGCGCCACAGTATACACTGATAATTTCGGTGAGATTCTGTGACTAAACTTTGTCTGTACATTTTTGCTATGTCAGCCGACAGCGCGTACTTATAGAATCTGAATCGCGTCAGTGTCTCAAACAACTCGGGTTGTAAAGTTGGTCCCACCAACATGGTATCGTTGAGGGACACACCATTGCTGGACTTGCATGACGCGTCAAAAGCTACTCGCAATTTAGTCGTCAGACTATCAGGTCGAACAACTGGATGATGTGGTAAAAAATACTGAACTTCTTGTATTTTGGAGTCCTCCAATATTTCTAAATGACCCAAGCTGGTGTATTCCTCAATGAAATCAACATATGCTGCTCAAACGCAGGCTGACGACATAATTTGCGTTCTAAGTTCAAAAATCGCGAAAGTGCGATTTTCTACGTGTCGCCTAACGATACCTTAGGCTCTTTAAAAGGTAGTGTAACCACTAGTGAATTTATCCGCGACCTCGGGCAACTCATCAAACCTCCAAAACCTTTGCACTAAGTCATGCAACTCATCTAGCTCCGATGGCCGAAGTTCCCCTTAAGAGTGAGCTATGTAAAGAACTTGATTCTTGTGCTGCATGAGAGTTAGATACGACATCTCTGTTTGCTCGATGTTGTAAGTCATGATGGGGCTTATTGCAAATACTACAATGCTGCGCGCTGCAACCTCTAGTAGAATGGCACTTACTAAAGCATTCAAAACAGAGACCTAATTTCTTTACCTCATTATATCTCTGCATTTCTGACAATTGTTTGAACTTTGGGCACGCCTTCAAACCATGCGGCCCAGAGCAGTGATAACACAAACTTGTATTACAAACGTTGCTGCCAATTGTCGCAGCTAAGCTGGCCCTTTTAGGCTCGTTCTTATTGAATGTCGCTCTACTGTTGTTTGATCGACACGCTTCTCGATTTGCTAA
Organism: Zaprionus kolodkinae; assembly: GCA_018901885.1. Lineage (NCBI taxonomy): Eukaryota > Metazoa > Arthropoda > Insecta > Diptera > Drosophilidae > Zaprionus > Zaprionus kolodkinae. The sequence continues at coordinate 161,728 of JAEIFM010000494.1, read as the reverse complement.
ATTCTTTCCACGATGCATCAAACACTGGGACAAAGTTGTCCACGAAGGCATCTTAGTGCAATCCCATTCACCATCCCACTTATCGATAGTCTCGTCATCAAGCTAGCTGCGAATTAAATGAAATATTATCGCATCAAGGATTTCTTGTTCTCTTCTAATAGACTTAAGCGCGACCAACTGAGAGTTGACTGTGTCTACCATAATACGCAGCGCTTCGGAATCAGCCTGCCTAAGTCGTTTCAAGTTAAACAATTCGTTAATATGGGCTTGAACAATAATAGACTTGTTTTCGTAGCGATCCTGCAACAGTCGCAACGCTTTACTATATGTTTCCGCCAGTCCTTTTCCCGCTCGGAATATTCTCGAGATCACGCAAAAACTTAACACGTCTGGTACAAGCAACTTCGGTTTCAAATCTATATCTTTTTTGGTCGAGGACCATTCGATTTTTTATCTTACATATCGATGTTTATCTTACATATCGTATCGTACAATTCAATTATAGCATTCAGCTTTGATACATACATAATTCATATATAGCATTTAGCTTTTATCCATATTATTTACATTTTAACAGGTAATTCAATTCAATTCATTCAGGCAATTTTAACAAAACAAAAATTAATTTAAAATACGCTTTTGCCCTATTTCGGCGCAAACATACTCCCGGCCTTGGAAGCTCCTTCCAACAAGTCTTCCTCGTCTTCGTCTAAGGGCAGCGGGCAGATCTTGTGAACGTTGCGCTTAAAGTGACCTGATTTGCATCTCACAGTCACCACTCGAACAGCTCCATCAGCACCAGGATGTATTTTTTCTACACGGCCTAAAGCCCATTGACCTGGTGGAATATTATCTTCTGCTATTAAAACTAAAGCACCTTCCTTCAGGTTTTTGTATGGGGTCTTCCACTTGGCCTTCTCTTGTAGCGTTGTTAAATATTCCAGCGATCACCGCTTCCAAAATGCGTTCTGGACTGCAACGATTCGTTTCCATCGATTTGTGGCACTCATCTTAAAAATGCTGTCGTCGAATGGCTCCGGTAGAGTGTTGAGAGGTCGACCAATTAAAAAATGACCTGGGGTCAATGATTCAAAATCGTTTGGATCGGACGACAAGGCACACAAGGGTCGAGAGTTCATAACTGCTTCTGCTTGAGCTATGACTGTAGCAAGCTCTTCATAGTTTAACGTTGTTCCATTGACGCTTCTGCTCAGTAGATGTTTTGCTACCTTCACCGCACTTTCCCATAAGCCCCCGAAATGGGGCGATCTTGGCGGTATGAAGTGAAATTTGACGCCGAGCTGACTGCAGTGATCCAATTCGTTGTGTCTGCTGTTGTCGTTCCACAAGCGATCGGCTATTTCCTTGAGCTCCCGTGATGCACCAACGAAATTTGTGGCGTTGTCGCAGAACAGCTCTTTCGTTATCCCGCGGCGTGCAAAAAATCGCTTAAGCGCAGCGATAAAAGCGTTTGTGCTAAGATCTGACACCAGCTCTAGATGGCACGCCTTGGTCAGAAAGCACACGAAGACGCATAAATACACTTTCACTGGACGTTTTCCTCTTTGGTTAAAATGCATCCACAATGGTCCAGCGTAGTCTACACCTGCTCTTTCAAAGGGGTGCACTCCTATTTGCACCCGGCCTGCTGATAGAGAGCCCATTAATTGCTTATGTAATACTGGTCGATGTCGAAAACAAATAATACAACTCCTCACCGTACTCCGAGATAGTTTTCTAGCATTAATGACCCAGAATCGTTGTCGCATAAACGCACACAAAGCGTGCGCTCCGGCATGCAGATTGATTCGATGTGTGTACTCAAATAATGCTTTTACAGCAATGTGGTTACCTGGCAAAAGTATGGGATGCCTCACATTATATGCTATATTTGCACGAGCTAGTCTACCACCAACACGAATTATTTCTATACCCTTCCAATTAATTATAAACGGGTTAAGCCCTTGTATTTTGGCTGATTTGATTGGCTTTTTGTCTAATAACTTGTTCATCTCATTGTGAAAGTTTAAAGCCTGTAAATTGGCAACAATATAAATTAAGCCTCCTTTTAATTCCGTTGCTGTAAGCGTTTCTGATCGAATTGAATTATTTTTACTGATACGCTGTCGCCAACGAAAAACATATGCAAAGACCCTATTTAATTTTAAAAAAATCCCTTGAATATTTGCAGCCAGATATTAAATCTGAGGGCATGAGTCGAACATTTGCTAATAAGCTAAATTGAGTACTGCGCTGTTCTGGAAGTTCCTTAGGGACTTGCCATTCTATTAATGGCCAACTATCTTCGGAATGTTGTAAAAACTCTGGACCACGCCACCACAAAGACGAGTCCATTAATTCCAACGTGTACAGACCACGAGAAACAATGTCTGCGGGATTTTGTTTTGATTCAATTTTATATCATTCTTGTACTCTAGATAATTCTTGAATTATTGAGACTCTATTAGCAACGAATGTATTCCAACGACTAGCATGAGACCCAATCCAATTAAGAACAATAGTAGAATCGGTGAAATAACAAACTCTATCAATTGATTTAGGCGCGCAATTTTTAATTTTATCCACAAGTTGAGTCAAAAGTCGGGCACCTTCTAGCTCTAAGCGAGGTAGCGATACTACACGAACTGGTGCTACTTTGGATTTTGCTGTCAACAAATGTACTGATATGACGCCCTGCATATCTATGCATCGAACATAAACTGCAGCTCCAAAAGCTCGACAAGAAGAATCAGAAAATCCAATTAACTCTACTTTATCAACTGCAGTCTCTACCGGTACTACCGCTCTAGGCAATGAACACTTATGAACAATTTCTAATTCCTTTCTATACTTTTTCCATTGAGTTGCATAACTAGTCGGCAATTCTTGATCCCAATCTTGCTTAAGTAGCCACAACTCCTGCATAAAGATTTTTCCTAGAATCAGGAGCGGACTCAGAAACCCAAGTGGGTCGAACAATTGCGCTAACTCTGACAAGACCTCACGCTTAGTTATCAAGATGGATTCATTTGCAGTATACGAAAACTGAAAATTGTCAATTTTAGAAGACCAATAAATTCCAAGAGTCTTTGCCGTCTCTGTGGTGTGAATTTCTAATGGTTCTGTAGCAGTATTGCTCTCGTTCCACTGGGCATTTGACCGCCATTTGTGAAGTTCAAATCGCCCTAATTGCAATAAGTCTGTTACTTCCTTCTTTAACTGGAGCAGTTGGGCCAACGAATCTGCTCCAGATAGCATATCGTCCATATAAAAATAACGCCTCACTGCTTCATCTGCTAATGGATATTGATTACCAAACTGATCTGCCAAATAGTACAAACATCTCACCGCCAAGAATGGTGCTGAGTTCGTGCCATAGGTAACAGTTTTAAGGCGTAGTACTTTAATCGATTCAGTGCTACAAGCCCGCCATAAAATACATTGATAGTCGCAATCAGAGGGATCGACCAAAATCTGACGATACATTTAAGATATATCCGCAGTGAGCGCGTACCTATAGAAACGAAAGCGAACTAAAGTGTCAAATAAATCTGCCTGCAGGGTGGGTCCTACCAACATCGTATCATTCAAGGCTACACCTTTGCTTGTTTTACACGATGCATCAAACACAACCCTCAATTTTGTTGTTAAACTTTCTGGGCGAATTACTGGATGATGCGGAATAAAATATTTCACTTGTCGTACTTCGACATCAGATAGCTCTTCCAAGTGATTTAATTCCTTGTATTCCTCTATAAACGTCACATACTCTTTCTTTGGCTCAAGATGCCTGTTAAGTTTTCTTTCCAAATTTAGAAACCTATTTAAGGCAATATTATAAGATTCTCCCAGCTTTTCTCGTGGCTGCTTGAACGGCAAACGAACTACAATGCGATTTCCATCTGTCCTTTTTACAGTACTCACGAATTTATCCTCACAAAGCTGCTCTGCTTCAGTAAATTGTTTTGACGAATAAGCAACTCCTTCACAGAGCCAAAATTCTTGCACCCAATTTTGCAGCTGCTCTGTCTTGTTGTTTTTGATTACCCACTTTGCTAACCAATAAAGCAACACTCTCATCTGAAATGTATTCTCCTACCACTATCCAACCTAAGAGGGATTTTTGAAGAATTGGTTTGTTTAGGCCCATTTTGGTTTGCCCTGCCACGATTAAATTAAAGAATAAATTTACTCCAATGAGCATGTTTATTTCGTCTGGCATATCAAACAATGGGTCAGCAAGTATTATGTTGCTAGGTATGAGCGACCTCAATGAGTCTGTAGCTACGGGATTATACTGCGTGATTTTTGGCAAGATACTAAAGTTTCCGACTGCTTCAAAATTGGTCACTCTGGATATGATGGTAGTCTCCACTTCACCAATGACATTAGATTTGCAGTTTCCTATTCCATTAAGGGCGTATTGAGTTTCACTCATACGCAAACCTAATTCTGAGGCGAATTGAGCAGTCACAAAATTAATTTGACTACCGGAGTATAATACGCATCTACATTTACGAACCTTGCCGTTTGCATCTTCAACCAACACGACTGCAGTAGCTAAATAACTAGACCCTCTATTGGTCAACAAAGCACTCTGCAAGGCTGTTAAGTTGGCTGGATGACCTACGGATTGAGCTCTTGCGTTTCCTGAGTCTCTGTGTAATAATTCATGATGTGGCTTATTGCAAATAGTACATGCTTGTGCCTTACAATCCTTTGTTTGGTGTCGCTTGCTAAAACAGCGAACACACAACCCATGTTTCTTTATTTATCTTTGCAAAGGGTTCAACGATGCGAATTTCTGACACACCTTCACATTATGCGATCCTGAACAACAATAGCAGGAATTTTGGCTAGCTTCCACAACAGTTGACAAACTTGCTCTTTTTCCACTATTAATTTTCTTAGGGGACCCGCGTCTTCTTACTTCTCGACTAGCCATGTTAATGCTCCTGTTTATTACAAACTGTGCAAGCAACTTCCAAGAAGGTAACTGAGAATTATCGAATTCATTTTCCCATTTCTCTAGCGTTTCATCATCGAGCTTATCTTGAATTAAGTGGAACAACAATGCTTCTAAAATCTCGCTGTCTTTATTTAATGACCGAAGTGCCTCCAATTGTGCATTAACTCTATCGACCAACAATCTCAAATCCTCAGAAGTTGGCTGCTTAAGCTTATTGATATTGCATAGCTTGTCTACATGAGCTTGAACTATTATAGACTTGTTCTCAAATCTATCTTTTAACAGTTGCAAGGCCCTTCTGTAATTGTCTGCCGAAAGCTCTAAGCACTCAATAGTTTCTAATAGATTTGGCCCTAAGCACGATTTCAGATGTACAAACTTAGAAAGGTCATCTACTTCTCCATCTGCGTCGATTAAAGTACAAAAAGTATTTAACCAGCTTGTCCACTCTGTGAAATTCCCATTAAATTCTGGTAGCTTTAATTTTGGTAGCTTCGAAGCTCGAGAGTCTACAGTGGACAATGAAGAATTCGGAGATGGACTTGTTGCAGTTATTGAGCGACGTCCTCTATGTGTCAATTGAGACAATATTCGTGATTTCACTTCGCAATAAATATGTTCTATTTCATGTCGATTTTCAAATTCACTAACATCATCGCTGTTCATTTCAATTTGCTGTTGTACACTGCACAGCTGAGTAAAAACTGATTCAACCAAACTTAAACGTGCTTCCAACTCTGAGGCAACCATTGACACACCGTTATTTTCAATATAAATTTTAGTGCGATTCAATGAAGACAATAAACTTTCACGAGATGAGTGGAACTCCTCTTTATTTCCTCTTTTTGGAGCCATTTTAGTTTTTTCTTCACAGTTAATTTAAATATAATTTATGTTTTACTACTCAATAACTATTGTGCTCAAAATTGCACTCAAATAGTAGCAGTTAGAATTTATAAGAACTCAAATATGCACTCAATTATTTCGCACTACTAAATTGCAAATTCACTCAAAGCTGAGCGTTAATGTAAAGAAAAACGAAATTAAATCACTCAAAATATACAACAGTAAATTTTTCTTTTCGTTGTTCTCCTTGATTGCGTCGTTGCAGCACCTCTTAACATGTGAACGCATAAAAGAAAGAGATTAACTTGCGCAAAAAATGTAACAGTTAATTTTTCTCCTTCTGTCGTTCTCCTCAACTTCTTCTATGTGTTACTGTTTCTGGCTGATGATCATTTGAAGGTCACACGTGTTCTTCTACTTAAGTATGCAATTATAATAGATACAACAACAACTGCACATACATATGTAATTTACCCTGTCAATAGAACCTAGTCGTTCACTGACTATGATTTTTTCATATAACAACACACTTTTGCCAAATGCAACTTTTTATTTTATTTTTGTTGAATTTAACACTTATTGAAGTGCACACACCAAACTGTACCCTATATGCCGTGCAATCCATTTTGGGAGCACCAAGCTATATTCAAATCACAGTAAGATGATGGAGCCGACACTGCTTCAATATTATAAGCAGCTCCAAGCCTCCTTCTGGTGTCTGCTCCAAGTGCAAATTCAGCTCCAACGATGAGCTCGAATAAGATGAATAGTAGCTCCAACGATGAGCCAATGAAAATGTTGCTCCAACGATGAGCTCCAATTATTGCCAATGGGACTTGAACTTTCTCCAAGTGTCCCTGCTCGGGCGCCAATGTTTCCGCCAGTCCTTTTCCCGCTCGGAATATTCTCGAGA
>JAEIFM010000494.1:0-147500 GCA_018901885.1 Zaprionus kolodkinae | reverse complement strand
CTTTGTGCAAAATGTATGTAACAGGCATAAGGAGGCGTGGCAGACCCCATAAAGTATATATATTCTTGCTCAGGATCACAAGCCGAGTCGATTGAGACATGTCTGTCTATCCGTCTGTCCGTCTGTATGAGACAACAGATCTCAGCTAATTAAAAAGCTAGAGATACCAAATTTGGCATGAAGGTTCCTATAAACCATAGGCAGATCAAGTTTATATAAAATGTTTGATGCCACGCCCACCGCCCCCGCAAATCGGTTTACTTTTTTTTTTTTTTATTACAATTCGTATGCAAGTTAAGTGATTTAAATGCTCGTTTTATGATGTTTTATAATTTCATGTGTAATCGAGTTTTATCTTATATTACACTCAGTTTTAAACAATCTACTGCATTACAATTCAATTAATTCATTGAAATATTGAACTTAATCAATAAGTCTCATTATTGAAATAAAAACTAATAAGAAACTCATTGTCATATTAGAGTTCTTGTTATTTTTATCCAGGCAAATAAACATAAAACAGACTTTAAAATTTGCGAACAAGATTTGTGGTGAACATATTATGAGGCGATGGGGCTGACCGCAGTGAGCACGCATTGGAAATGCGCTTGTAGTCTTGTGTATGGAATTGTGTAACTGCTTAGAACAGCAGCGTTCCCATGCCGCCCATTTCTGATTGTTCTTTTACAAAAATCTCAAAGTATTGGTAGATGATCGTCACAGCTAGCAGAATACCGGTGCCAGAGCCAATGGCTCCTAGGAAATCGGCCATGACAGATAGTGCCCCGATGCAAAGACCACCAAAAGCAGCAGCCGTCGGTATATAACGATTCAGTTCATGAATCATTGAGTTTTCACGATGGCCACGCAGCACCATGTGCTGCTCTTTTAGCTGCTTGGCAACATCCTTAGCTGAGCTGCCAGACACATCAATCCAAGTCTTGGAGAAGAACGCACATGAACCCAACATGAAAACAATGTAGAGCAGCGCATGGATAGGATCAGTAAGTATGTGTCCAACACTTTCTGGCGGGGACAGATAATAGCATAGACCACCAATGGGATACGAACGGGCTGGACCACCGCCACCAACATCGGCCCACACTCCAAGCAAATTAATGAAGAAGTTACCTTGGAATTTAACGGCCAACATTTGTGAAATGACATACAAGTTAGAAACCAGAGCAGACTGAAGAATGATGGGAATGTTTGAAGTGTAGAATAGTTTGATCGGATAGCTGCTGTACTGTCCGCGATATCGTGCACTCTTAATGGCCAAATCGACGCGGAATCCTTGGAAATAAATAACAACCGCAAACCCTAAAATGGTGGCCAACAGGCTCATCAGGTTGGGCAAATTTTGGCGATAGAACGCCTCACGAAGGGCTCTCACTTTATCGTTACGAGTAGCCATTAGATGAAACAGAGCAATTACAGCGCCCTCGAACTCGGTGCCACGTCCCGTAGTTACTGTCGTTGGTGAAAAAGCCTTCCACACAATTGTCTCACAGATATTTGTTGCAATAAACAAAGAAATACCGGATCCGAGGCCATAACCTTTTTGTAATAGCTAATCAAGCAACAACACAATCAAGCCAGCCGCAAATAGTTGAATGATAATCAGCAGACAAACGCCTGCACCGATTTCTGATGGATCTCCATACATGCCCGTCATCACATAAACAGTAGCCTGTCCAATAGTGATCACCATGCCGAAAAGCTTCTGTGCACCATTAAAAAGAGCACGATCTTTTGGGGTATCACCGACTTCGATAATCTTGGCGCCGGCCAACAGCTGCATTATCAATCCTGAAGTCACAATTGGAGAAATACCAAGCTCCATAAGTGTACCACGATTCGAGGCGAGAATCACGCGAATCCAGTAGAAAGGATCAGCAGAGTCTGAGCTCATTATACCGAACAAAGGCATCTGACAGCAGACCAAGAATATGAAGAGTGTTATGGCGGTCCATAATACTTTTTCTCTAAACTGGATCTTGCGTTCCGGTTTTGCAATGTCGGGCAGTATACTGCAGAAAGGCTTTATAACTTCCAGGAATTTGATTCTCATTGCGATAAATTTTTACGAACGGCTGGAGGATAAACTTGCGATTTTATTTATGCACTTTCTACACAAAATTTAGAAAGTTTTGCACCTTGTCAAAAATAGTCCGTCAACCAAATCAACCGATTAAATGACGAAAACCGGTTATTTGCGTTTATTAAGCAAAGTTTTAAACCCATAACGTTCTGCTTCGGTATGTATAAAGCTAAATGCAATATAAACATATTCTCCAAATTACAATCCGATCGGACCAATAACACTGAAGTTATTCAAGTCAACGTTTTCAGTACAAATGTTCGGTACGAGCAGCAGCCGACGCGCTGCTTTGAGCAGTTGACGCCGACGTCGACGTTGCGTCGTGTCTCTTTACTTTTTACGCGCGTCGCTGTGTGAGTGCGTGCGAGTAAGCTATATGTACTAGAAGTATTTGTGCAGAATTCTCTGTTTGAAATTATGAGTGTGGTTACAAGTTTGTAACGAATTTAGAAAATTGGGAGAAGGGTATCTTACTGTCGGGCGCCCGACTGTAGCCTTACCCACTTGTTTTTATTTCCAAAACTGAAAACGAAAACCATCCCAGCCATTCAACCAGCCGAGGTACTGAAGAACATTTCTATAAATGACATAAAAAAAATCGATGCATGCGCTGGTTAATCGTTCCAAACGCTGTGTTGAGTCAAATGGAAACTGTTTTGAAGATCTTCACACTACGTCAGATCCTGGAGAAAGCGTATGAGAACCAAATCGACACATACCACCTGTTTGTTGATTTTTAAGCTGCTTTCGATAGTTCACGGCGAGGATGCCTGTACACCACCATGTCTGAGCTTGGTATCCCTGCAAAGCTAGTACGCCTTCGTAGAATGACATTGAGCAACACCATCAGCTCTATCAAGGTAGGAAAGGACCAGTCCGAAACCTTAAGTACCAGGCGGGGTCTCAGGCAAGGCGACTCACTATCTTGTATGCTCTTCAATCTGCTGATGCAGTGTCATAAGGAAAGCTGGAATGCATCGGGTGGGCACAATATTGGGACAGAAATGTGTCCAGCTCCTTGGTTACGCTGATGATATAGATATTATTGGTCGTACCAAGCGTGATGTGACTGCGGCTTTTGGAGCGATAGAAAGAGAATCGGCTTAAGTTGGACTAGCAGTAAATATGGGGTGTATCTAGCTTTTTTAATAGCTGAGATCTGTTGTCTCAAACAAACAGACGGACAGACGGACAAACGGACAGACGGACAGACAGACAGACATGTCTCAATCAACTCGGCTAGTGATCCTGAGCAAGAATATATATACTTTATGGGGTCTGCCACGCCTCCTTATGCCTGTTACATATATTTTGCACAAAGTTAGTATACCCTTTTTTGACCATTTTCAATGGTCGAAGGGTATAAAAAGTGCTTGCCGCCGCAGTTTATCCTGGATCTTGCATATCTAACATAACAAAACAGACAAAAACACGTGGTCACATGGCACTACTATTTCCTTGATATTGTAACGGTTAGCAATTGATTGCCATTCCCTATAGGCTGATGGACTTCATGGACTTGACCGCACGTTTCAATTTCCGGCTCCAGCTCGTCGGCTAAGGGGTGGTGATCCTTAAAATGGCCAAGTCCAAGGCCTACAATATAATTTATATAATATAAGGTGCTGACAATGACGAACTAAGACGTCGGAGAGATATCTGCAACCCTTCACTTTGCGTGGATAATATCGGCAAACTGGAGTATAAGGTTGGCACACAGATGTTACGTGGCCAGTTTAGCCCGCCCTGCTTTTGGTCGCCCATTCCTGAGGGTGCATCTTGAATGGCGACCCCTTTCAGAGATTACATTAGTTCGGGTTCAATCATTATTATTAATTTATTCCATTATTAAATAATATACCTTACATTTAAACAATTTAAAATTATAACCTGACATGACACTGAAATATTAAACGAAATTGTATAAATAAATAATTTAAAAATAAGGTCTAGCAATGAACATGGAGTAAATATGTAAATAAAATATAAAGTTTAAAGCTGCCACTAAATTAAATAACATTTTTCCCACAAAAAACTACACGCTTCTTTGTTTATATTTGTTTTGTTTTGATTTCACTCAAATTTTCTATTCGGTCTACGTGCTAAAACAGCTGAGAGTCAAAAAAAATGTGACATGGGCACACTTATATGTTTCACTCAAATTGACTGAATGAAGAGAGAGAATTGTAATTGAGTGATTCAGTGTCGCGTAAAACTTTAAAAAGTGCGTGTTATGTGTTCGCAAAAAATGATTTTTTTTTAATTTTCGCTCGGGTGTGATGAATAAAAAGAAGGAAGTAAAATTTATATTGGTGGCGGAGCGTAGTTTAGTTATGTGAATATTTCAAAAGTTTTTTTTTTCTGTTTTGTGATGATTGTGATTTGGTTACAAAAATTTAAATGCATATACAAACATATGTTGTCCATAAAAGTGTTTATGTGTGTTGTTTACTAACTTTATTTTCCCATCCCGCGACGAAAGCGCTTTCGAAGAGGTGCTAAGAAAAAAGATTAATAATTTACATATGCACATACACAAACCAACTTTGAAACACCAAATTAAAACCATATGTAATTATGTATGCCTATGCGCTTGCATATACGTATACGTTGTATGTTTTAATTCTGTCTCCTCTTTCGCTCTCTAAATTTTCTTATTTGTCTTCTGAGTGCTTTGGTCTGTATTATTTTCTCGCGATGCAAACTTAATTCACTCAACTCAAATCATTGACCTATATTTCGTGCCCTAAATGAAACAGCTGACAATTTGCAAGAGCACAAATTTAAATTAGAGGGACAAATACTAAAGAATTTATTACTATTAAATTATTGGGAAAATTCAAATAAGTAAGGAAAAAAAAATATTTTAACTAAATTATATATATTTTTTTTTTTTTTTTTTTGTTTTAAATGGAAAAATGATTTAAAAGGGTTTATATGTGGTGCCGTTTGCTCAAATTTGTTATTAAATTAGCAAAAAGATGTTTCTTTCTTTTGTTTCGTTTTTTTTTCTTCTGTTATCTGACGTGTTGGCCGCTATGATTTTGGCAGGAGTTTGTGCAATAAAAATAAAAAAAAAAAAAATTTTTCTTTTTTTTTTTTTTTGGTGCTGGTGGTTTAAAATTTGCCGATCAGGAATTTTCCTAGCCGCCGTGATGGCTGCTGGGAACAGGGGTGCCAAATTTCCTGCTGCCGAAATAATGCACGCAATGGCGGCCAATAGACACCGCTCGACCAGATGCAGTATAATCGCCTGCCCTTTGTCTTCTGGCAGTCCAAGTGGCGTGACCTTTGGACTCCTGGGTCCAGTTCTGCAACCCTGATTTTATCAAAATTTCAACATACAAATTGTTCTTCTATTCCAGATCTTATCCGGAGGACTCACCAGCAGTGGATACAGGTATTTAATTAGTTTTTTTTTTTTTCTTCAAAAGCACTAGAACTGGACCCTAAAATTTCTTTATAACTTCCAGATTTAACTTGCACTCCCAATGGCTGACTCGGAACGACTGACTTGGGGGAAAAAAAAATGGCAGAGTACCGCTTGGAACCCAGCGCACGATGACCTGCCATGTTAACCTCGCTCTCTTCGTGCCTCAAGATCTTTGGCAACATCCCGGATAAGTAGACATACCAACTTTAACCATAGATGGCGCTTTACTAATATTTTCTTTTTTTTCGTTACAGTTTGAACTGGACGTTACAAATTCCCCCCTGCTAAAATCAGACTTGATCCTCTAGCAACTCTAATTTTCTCAACAGAGAGTAAGTGGATCCAGACAATATCATTTGTTGACCAAATGCCATATAATATGGCGTAGTGCCAATTGCTGAATGTATACCCGATCTTAAAGCGCACGATATTTGGCTCAGGCTTTCATCCCAGTTCTTCTGATCCGGTTTTATATATGACCTTATAGCTGCAATAATTGACCGCTATACGCGTTCGGAAGTGTTTGCCTGTGGTGCATGCACAGCAGATAGCATGTGACTTATTTTAAAACGATTTAGCAGTTTTTTAAACTTGTCAGACCTAAACTGTGAACCATTGTCTGAAAACACTACTTCAGGCACACCAAACGTATAAAAGAGCTCCTTCTCCATGTAATCTAATATTATGTCCGCTGGCATTTTCTTAACTGCCTTAAGGCACACAAACTTTGAGAAGTGATCCAGCACTATAAAGATACCCATTTTCCTACCGCGTGAACGTGGATAGGGCCCAAGAAAGTCGATATAAAGGCGCTGAAAGAACCTTTGACTCTCAATTAACTTTCCCATTGGTGGTCGAAGTACTTTGTTCGGTGCTTTTGAAGTTTTGCAAACTTCACAATTGTTGATAAAAGCCTTTACATCTTCCACCAATCCTGGCCAGAAATAATATTTTCTCAACCTCTCAATGGTTTTGTGGATACCTCCATACCGAGTCATGTGCTTTGGCTATGACTTCTTTTGTCATTACCTTCGGTATCCACAGCTTCCAAACATAAACGTCGTGTAAGACCACGCCATTAGTATGTTCAGTTCGCCGATACTTTGTTTGCATGGTCTCAATTCGTTCTCTAAATTTCACATGCTCTTCAGAGACGAAATGTGGGGATTTTAAATCCACTAATATACCGTCTTGACCGTCCACTGACGCTATATTTTCGTCGGTAATACGAGACAAGGTATCCGGTACCACATTAGGCTTTCCCTTCCTATGCACTATTTGAAATTTATAGCCTTGTAATTTTAACGCCCTCCTTGCTAATCTACTGCTCAGGTCAGTTTCAGTCATCAACCATTTTAGCGACGCGTGATCAGTGATAATTGTAAACTCATGGCCTTCGACATATGGCCGAAAAGTTTTTAGGCAAACCAGAGCAGCTAGGCATTCCTGCTCAGTTACCAAATATGCTTGCTGTGCTTTGTTTAATTTCTTGGAGACATAAGCGATAGGCATTTCATCGCCCTCTTCTGATACCTGAACCAACACCCCTCCTACTCCTGTTTTACAAGCGTCGCAATGGATAAAGAACGGCTTTGAGAAGTCTGGGGTTTGCAGGATTGGTGCTTCACTGAGTTTTGATTTTAAATTATCAAAAGCAGACAATGCCTCAGCCGTAAAAGCAAACTGTTTTTTTTGTAGACAACAGGTCTGTTAAAGGAGCTATTACATCAGCAAAGTTTGCGATAAATTTGCGATACCAGCCACATAAGCCCAAGAAACTCCTCAATGCTTTTATTGTTTTCGGAACTGGGAAGTTCTTTATTGCTGAAATCTATTCGGGATCAGTCCTTATGCCTCCATTTCCCACTATGTGTCCCAAATAGTTAACCTCTCGTCTACAAAAATGACTTCTTCCAACATTGATCGTCAAACTTGCTCGTCTGAGATTGTTTGCAACTTCCTTAAGGACGTCTAAATGTCGTTCGAAATCCGCTGACGCCACCAGCAAATCATCTAAATAATAAATAAAAACCTCATTTCGTAACTGAAGAGAGATGACTTTGTCCATTAAGCGTGACATTGTTTGCCGTGCATTGCAAAGCCCAAAAGGCATTACTTTAAGTTGGTAAAGTGGGCGTCCGGGGACTGTAAAAGCAGTTAAAGGTCGAGAATTTATGTCTAAGGGTATCTGCCAAAAAGCGTCGTTTAAATCTAGACTGGTTATGAATTCAGCTCTAGGCAATCTGCTAAGTATACCCCCCAATTTGAGGCAGAGGAAACGCATCCTTTTCCGTTACTGAGTTTATTTTCCGACTGTCTAGGCATAATCGAATCTTTCCTGCCTTATTAACAATCACAATTGGCGAGGACCATGCGCTTTCCGATTCCTCGATCACCGCTAACTGCAACATCCTGTCTACTTCGGTATACATAAGTTTCTCCATGGCTGGCGACACTGGATAATGTCTCTGTTTTATCGGCTTAGCTGTTCCTACATCTATATTATGTGACAATATGGTTGTTTTACCTAATCCTTCCTCTGCAAAAGATGGAAATAATTTTATAACTGTTTCCAAATTTTGTTTTTGTACACTAGAGAGTCTATGCATATTTTCATCTTGGCTAATTGCTGACACTGATAAATCAGTTGGCAGTAAGTCGTAAAGCTGCCAAAAATCTATTCCTAAATATAAATCTAAACGTAAAGTTGGAATTATATATATATTTATTACTTTATTTAAATTTTTGTAATTAATTTCGGATCGCAAAATTCCTACTATTTGTTGCTTATTCCCATCTGCTGTACTCGCATCTGAGTGAAGCCTTTTAAACGTGATTTCTTTCTCTAACAGTTCCTTGGGTAAGCTTCCACCGATGCAGGTCATTGCCCGAATCTAAAAATCCGAAAATTTCGCGCTCTAATAATTTAGCTCCAGCATATGGACGTGGATCTGCAGCATTTAGTTCTAGCGCCGCCAATCTACTCACAGCTTTCCCTATATTCTTTACTCCTTTCCAAAATGATCTAAGGCGTTTTGAACTGCGTAAGTGCGACTTGCAACTATAGAATATGGTTGGAATTATTATTCGTGGTATGTTTATAATGGGCTCTACAGAAGAAATTGCAGAAATTATTGACGAATCTTTTAATCCTTGTTTTGAATTGTTCGAGGCTGCACACTCGAGTTCATTTGTCTGTGTGAAAACGGTGTGCTCCCTTTCGAGTTTTTTGGTTGGCAGCGGGCACAATTGTAAATTGTAAATTTTATCTGCGCCGCACCCGTAACTAAAGACTCGTCGTTCCGCCAAACAATCTTGATACCTATGGCCTTCCTTCTTCCAATTCCAACAAATTAACGCTAGTGCTACTACTTCTTCTTTCTCTCTCTCCTCTTGCACTAATGCCTCATCGCACTCGACTATTTCTGCCACGAGGAACGCCTCTCGTCTCCTGCAAACATCACGCAGTTCGGATACGGAACTGATATCCAAATGTAAGATCTCATGCCTTATTTCGAACTAAACTTGTTTTTGTTATAAGCATCTCCATTTGATCAATTAACCGGTCTATATCATCGTAAAATGCCTCAAAGGACTAATTTGCCTTTTGTTTTCGACCACGGATAAGATCTTCTACATCCGCGTCATCCCGTTGATCTCGAAATTGCTCCCTCAAATAGCAAGCTTGCATTATTGCAAAGGATACTAAAATTTCCGTCTAAAGTTTGGTGAGTTAATGCTTCCACTCTGTATATAAAATTGTCTATGGATAACCCATCACCCGTAAATTTCAGTTTCCAACCATTCAAAATGTGACCCACTTTGTCTGGTCTTTGCAGCAGATCGGATTGGTAACTACCCTGAGATATTGACGCTGGTCTAGCAGGTTGTATAATCACAGGAGGAACTTCTACCGGCAATCCTACCAGTCCATTCGAACCAGTGTACTCGTCTACATTGCGCTGAGGCGTCACGCTCCGACGGCTGACACAAGCTTCGACATTTTCCTCTATCAGCTTGGTTATTTGCACAGTAAGTGCGGACATAATCTGATTTTGCATTCTGATGTTAACTTCGCAGATGCTGATGAAGACGCTGGCTCCTCTGCCATACTAGCTGCTGTAACCGTCGCTACTGCTGATTGAGATATAGTTCCGTATGCAGGAGAGTTTGTCGCCTGTTTAGCAGCTGGTGTTCAACTAACTTTGCAAATGGGACAATTGCTACTCGACTTAATATGCGATTTTATACACGTTTTATGAAATTCGTGACCGCAGGGTGTCTTTTGACTATCACTTGGGTTTTGCACTATCGCAGAACATACGCCACAGACAGTCTGATTGTCAGTTGCTGTTATGTTTTCGTTTGGACTTGTTAATGGCATAACTACTAATAATTTTTAATTGTAATTTTAAAGAAAAATCAAAATTAATCAAAACGCTGTAATAAAATGTAATCTGATCAGGAACCCGCACTCAAATTGTTACCAAAATTAATAAACGCAAAATGTAACCATCTCGATATCCATAAATTAAATTAAGTAACAAATAGAACTAATCACTCGAACACGAAATTTATTGTAATAATGAAAAATCCTCATTAAATAATTGATAAATGTAAAAAAAATTGAAATAAATTTAGAAAAATTGATAAGCAAAAGAAATTTATATAGATAGACAATTACAATGTATCATTCAAGTACTAGACAAACTAAAAATAATGAATTGATAAAAAAATTTGTATAAATTTGATTATTTAAATTCATTCAAATCAAGGACAAAAATAAAATAAAATAATTATTCAAAAAAATCAAACACTAATAAAATTGTAATAAATCAAATAATAAAATTCATAAAGTAAATTGTAATTTCTTTATTCCTAATACTTTTATTTGCGTCTATCGAAAAAAAATTTG
The DNA here is from genome assembly GCA_018901885.1 of Zaprionus kolodkinae. Classification (NCBI taxonomy): domain Eukaryota; kingdom Metazoa; phylum Arthropoda; class Insecta; order Diptera; family Drosophilidae; genus Zaprionus; species Zaprionus kolodkinae. The sequence goes on along the minus strand of JAEIFM010000494.1, from coordinate 137,051 downwards.
ATTAAATAAAAATCACTCGTGTGATCAAAACTCTGTTGAACTTTGATGTTGCTGGCAAGCCCTAATTTATAATCAGCTGCTTGAATCCATCCAACACCACCCTTCAGGACCGACCTACAACTCGAAGCGATAATGTTCATGACTGACAATTTAACCCGTACCACCTGGCTCGACAAATCCTTAATCTTTGTATCGAGAATCCAAATTGGCCGTATCAAATTTCAGCTTGAAGAGAGACCAATACCTTGCCATCAACAGTGGGCATTTTCCGCATGCTGCAAATTAAATGCATTCCATCTATTTGTGACAGTGGCAATGGACAGAAAATTTAAAATTAAAGAAAAGTTTTGGGTTGCATTAGTGAGTCCTACCAAAGTCAAGCCCCATAGTTGGGCGCCAAAATAAACTATAATTGTAACGGTTGGCAATTGGTTGATGGACTTCATGGACTTGACCGCACGTTTCAATTTCCGGCTCCAGCTCGTCGGCTAAGGGGTGGTGATCCTTAAAATGGCCAAGTCCAAGGCCTTCAATATAATTTATATAATATAACGTGCTGACAATGACGAACTAAGACGTCGGAGAGATATCTGCAACCCTTCACTTTGCGTGGATAATATCGGCAAACTGGAGTATAAGGTTGGCACACAGATGTTACGTGGCCAGTTTAGCCCGCCCTGCTTTTGGTCGCCCATTCCTGAGGGTGCATCTTGAATGGCGACCCCTTTCAGAGATTACATTAGTTCGGGTTCAATCATTATAATTATGTTATTCCATTATTAAATAATACACCTAACATTTAAACAATTTAAAATTATAACCTGACATGACACTGAAATATTAAACGAAATTGTATAAATAAATAATTTAAAAATAAGGTCTAGCAATGAACATGGAGTAAATATGTAAATAAAATATAAAGTTTAAAGCTGCCACTAAATTAAATAACATTTTTCCCACAAAAAACTACACGCTTCTTTGTTTATATTTGTTTTGTTTTGATTTCACTCAAATTTTCTATTCGGTCTACGTGCTAAAACAGCTGAGAGTCAAAAAAAAATGTGACATGTGCACACTTATATGTTTCACTCAAATTGACTGAATGAAGAGAGAGAATTGTTATTGAGTGATTCAGTGTCGCGTAAAACTTTAAAAAGTGCGTGTAATGTGTTCGCAAAAAATTATTTTTTTTTAATTTTCGCTCGGGTGTGATGAATAAAAAGAAGTAAGTAAAATTTATATTGGTGGCGGAGCGTAGTTTAGTTATGTGAATATTTCAAAAGTTTTTTTTTTTCTGTTTTGTGATGATTGTGATTTGGTTACAAAAATTTAAATGCATATACAAACATATATTGTCCATAAAAGTGTTTATGTGTGTTGTTTACTCACTTTATTTTCCCATCCCGCGACGAAAGCGCTTTCGAAGAGGTGCTAAGAAAAAAGATTAATAATTTACATATGCACATACACAAACCAACTTTGAAACACCAAATTTAAACCATATGTAATTATGTATGCCTATGCGCTTGCATATACGTACATACCTATATAAAGTTGTGTGTTTTAATTCTGTCTCCTCTTTCGCTCTCTAAATTTTCTTATTTGTCTTCTGAGTGCTTTGGTCTGTATTATTTTCTCGCGATGCAAACTCAATTCACTCAACTCAAATCATTGACCTATATTTCGTGCCCTAAATGAAACAGCTGACAATTTGCAAGAGCACAAATATAAATTAGAGGAACAAATACTAAAGAATCTTTTAAAAATTATTTAAATGGTGTGGAAAAATTCAAATTAGTAAGGAAAAAAAATATTTTAACTAAATTATATATATATATTTTTTTTTTTTTTTTTTTTTTAAATGGAAAAATGATTTAAAAGGGTTTATATGTGGTGCCGTTTGCTTAAATTTGTTATTTAATTCGCAAAAAGATGTTTCTTCCTTTTGGTTCTTTTTTTTTTTTTTTATCTGACGTGTTGGTCGCTATGATTTTGGCGGGAATTTGTGCAATAAAAATTAAAAAAAAAAAAATTTTCTTTTTTTTTGTTTTGGTGCTGGTGGTTTAAAATTTGCCGATCAGGAATTTTCCTAGCCGCCGTGATGGCTGCTGGGAACAGGGGTGCCAAATTTCCTGCTGCCGAAATAATGCACGCAATGGCGGCCAATAGACCAGATGCAGTATAATAGCCTGCCCTTTGTCTCCTGGCAGTCCAAGTGGCGTGACCTTTAGACTCCTGGGTCCAGTTCAGCAACCCTGATTTTGTCGGAATTTTAACATAAAAATTGTTCTTCTATTCCAGACCTTATCCGGAGGACTCACCAGCAGTGGATACAGGTATTTAATTAGTTTTTTTTTTCTTCAAAAGCACTAGAACTGGACACTAAAATTTCTTTATAACTTCCAGATTTAACTTGCACTCCCAATGGCTGACTCGGAACGACTGACTTGGGGAAAAAAATGGCAGAGTACCGCTTGGAACCCATTGCACGATGACCTGCCATGTTTACCTCGCTCTCTTCGTGCCTCAAGATTTTTGGCAACATCCCGGATAAGTAGACATACCAACTTAACCATAGATGGCGCTTTACTAATATTTTCTTTTTTTTTCGTTACAGTTTGAACTGGACGTTACAATATCTTCCATTACTTATCGTCCAATCTTACTGAAATTTTTACGAAACATCCGCCAAATAGTATATTTAACTTATATATAAAACTGTTGCTCTAAAGCTAATATTGCGGCTGTAATCAATTTTTTTCAATTAGTTGGGGCGTGTGGAGGCATGGCTGAAATTCAAAATAAACTTGATTAGCATGCAGTAATAGCACATATTGTCACCAAATTTGGAAACTCTAGCTCTTCTAATAGCTGAGATCCAGGTGTACAGACGGACGGACGAACAGACGGACAGACTGACAGACGGACATGGCTACATCGGCTCGGCTGTTGATACTGATTCAGAATATATATACTTTATGGGGTCGGAGATGTCTCCTTGTGCCATATATTTTCTGTTCGAACAAAGATATAATACCCTTCTACTCTATGAGTAGCGAGTATAAAAAGAATAAATTGAAAAACGTGCCATATGTGGGAAATACATCATTGTATTTTCCGAGATTGCGGAACAACATCTTTATGATCTAAAGGAGATAATAAATATACTGTTTCGCAACAAATATGAAGATAAGTAAACAAAAATCTATTTTTTTCCGGAAAGAAACAGAGTTTTTAGGTGTCTTACAAGATAATATTGATAATAATAATTATTATGCCTCCCCATAGAATATATTCTTTCTAAGGATCTGTAGCCGATTCCATTTAGCCATGTCTGTCTGTCCGTCTGAAAAACTTCTGATTCTTAGCCAAATTTGGCATCATGGTTCCTGTATATCACAAGGTCTAAACATCCTCCGCAAATCGATAATTTTCGATTATTTAAAAAAGTATCCAAGTTTCCCCTTTCGGCTATGATATGAACCTATTCTGTAAATGGCAGCCCGCATAAGAATCATAGTTAAATTAACGTTTTGTATTGCTCGCTGAAGCGTTGTCTGCGTGTTGCTGTCATTATTATGAATTATTTTAGTGTATGTGTGACTGAGATAACAGTTTTGCCGATCAGCTGACAGTTGCTGCAGTAGCCTAGTGCGTAAGGCAATCGGCTGCTAAACGAAAAGTCAGCGGTTCGCGCTCAGGTTGAGAGACTTAATAAATATTTATAATATATTATTTTTTAATATAACCAAAATAGTATTAGTATTTCTTTTAAGTGAACGGTTAAATTTGTAAGCCATGGATTATAAAAAAATACATGGTCTATTAGGTTTGTCGGGATGTGCGTAACACAGTGCCTCTTGCTCAGTATCACTATCAACTCGGTCGATCTAGCCATGTCTGTCTGTCAGTCTCTCTGTTTGTCCGTCTGTATGAACGTCTGATTCTCAGCTATTAAGAAAACTAGAGACTCCAAATTTGGGATTAAGATTCCTGTATTTCCTAGGCAGTAAACGCCATTTTTTACGGGTATCACGCCCACCGCTCCCCCGTAAATCAAAAATTTAGTTTCATATGCGATTAAGCAAAGTATTGAAGTCTTATCCTTTTGCTTAGGCATACATCTACATAAATATGTTGTAAACTTATTCCATGAATTGCAACCTGATCGGATAATAAATAAATAAACGCAAGTTAACGTTTTCTATTGAATTGTGTTGCCTTACCCGCAGGCTTCTGCCAGTCATGTGCGTTTTTGATGTTTTTAATGCGAAAATGGTTTTGTGTGTGTATGAGATGGCTATAATATAACATCAAAAAGTAGCAGCCATAGTCATATGTGTAGAGCAGCCGGCAGTCAAACAAAGAGATGGAGGTTCAACCCGCAAGAAAGGCAGTTTTAAGTGTATTTTCTTTTCTTTACACTATTTAGAAGTTTTTTTATCAGTATATAATTTAGTTTATTTTATCAAATTTCAACAATTAATTTTATTAAATATAAATAAATAAAACTCTTCTTTGTATGCCCATTCAATCCAGTATAAGTGTAATTGTTGAACAAGACAAATATGACATTTTTGAGCAAATACATAGTTTAGGTTGTTAGGATGACAGACTCCTATGCAAACGGCCAGGGTTCGATTCCCCACAGCGAAAAGAGAATTTAGCTATTTTAATTTTGTATGTGTTGTGTTTTATATTTATTTACATTTATATTTATAAAGCATATCCATTTTTGCATTATATCCGATTTATTTACATTTATCTAATTAATAATATATATTAAGCCTTACATGTTGCCTTTTAAGATGTTAGGCATGCTGTATTTAGGCATGTATGCAATACATGCGTGTGAGGCAATACACAAAACATGAGGCAGGTCTAAATAAAAGAAGAAGCTGTTGACGCTGGTGTGTGTGTATGTAACAAATTTTGAGACGCGCGAAAAATACACATATCTCTCTCTCGTTTTTATACCCTTCGACCATTGAAAATGGTCAAAAAAGGGTATACTAACTTTGTGCAAAATGTATGTAACAGGCATAAGGAGGCGTTGCAGACCCCATAAAGTATATATATTCTTGCTCAGGATCACTTGCCGAGTCGATTGAGACTCGTCCGTCTGTCTGTCCGTCTGTCCGTCTGTATGAGACAACAGATCTCAGCTATTAAAAACGCTAGAGACTCCAAATTTTGCATCAAGGTTCTTATAAATCAAGGTCAAGTTTATATCAAATGTTTGATGCCACGCCCACCGAAGAAAGGACTTCAGAAGAGTCGAAAAATGGATGTCCGTCTGTCCGTTCGTCCGTCCGTCCGTCCGTCCGTCCGTCAGTCCGTCTGTTGCAACGCAAACTAGTCTCTCAGTTTTTGAGCTATCTTCATGAAACTTGGCACACTAGCTTCTTATTGCTGTACGCTGTAAATAAGTCGGAACGAGCCAGATCGGACCGATATATCGTATAGCTGTCATAGAAGCTATCGGCCGATTTTTGTTGTTTTTCAAGATATTGCACAAGATTTGGCAAATCTTATTCTTATTACGTTCTAAATGTGCTATCAAAATTGTATTAAAATCGGACCATATAGCTTCCATAGGAACAATCGGCTGAAATCATGCAAACAGAAACCCGCAGCAATCCAAATGTATTTTATATTTTGTATAACTGCAAGGGTATAAAACCTTCGGCAAGCCGAAGGTAGCCTTGCTTTCTTGTTTTTATTATATTAAACATTGTACTGCAATATATATTTTTTATGGTATATAAAAATACACTGAAAATCCATGGCCTTTTACAGTTACCGCGTGACTCTAGCGTTTCCTACTAGTTTTTTTTCGTTATGTTAAAATATTTTGTTATAATATATATAGTTTTGGATGAAACCAAATCTCATTACAGTCACCGCGTGACTGAAGTCTTTTTGAATAGTTTCTTGTTTTCGTTGCGGTTCGCCACCCGCAGACATTTTTTTTATTTTATAACTTAAATAATTTGTTTGTTTTTTTTCAGTATTTATTTTATTAATCATAAATATAAAATCCATGTTACAGTAGCCACGTGACTTTAGAATTTTTTTTGGTTTTTAAATATTTAAAACTTTATAAAAGCTCAGTCACTAAACGTAACACATAACAAGAATCGGTTCGGCATATTTGGATACCACAAAATAGTAAAAATTCAGGATTTTAAACGGACGACCAAAATTAAAATTGGCGAAATAAATATATTAGAACTATATACTCATAAAATAAAGTGATAACACAACACGCCACACGGTTAAAAATAAGAGGTAGATTTGGGGGGAAAAACGACGGAGCAAAAGCTCCGATGAAAAATTAATGGCTTTTGATAAATGTTCTTCGGAATTTAACGACTCATGTAGGCGGTAATCATGACTGTTTTAGCTGTACCTTGCTCTCCTATAAGCAGTACTTGCTTTAATTGTTTGGCACTATTGTGAATTAGAAAAGCAGTGCGAACATTATCGACGTTAGGTATCAAAATTGACGCAAATTCGCAAATCTTCTGGAAAATGGAACAATTCTACACGCATATTCCAATGTTGCCAAACACCGTTCTCATCTACATAATATTCAAAAAATTGTTTCTGCTCCTGCACGCTTAGGCCACACTTTACAAAATATTTTTGTTGTATAAATTTTTATTCGACTTTTTATACCCTTCGACCATTGAAAATGGTCAAAAAAGGATATACTAACTTTGTGCAAAATGTATGTAACAGGCATAAGGAGGCGTGGCAGATCCCATAAAGTATATATATTCTTGCTCAGGATCACTAGCCGAGTCGATTGAGACATGTCCGTCGGTCTGTCCGTCCGTTCGTCTGTCCGTCTGTATGAGACAACAGATCTCAGCTATTAAAAAAGCTAGATTTACCAAATTTGGCATGAAGGTTCCTATTACCAATAGGCAGATCAAGTTTATATCAAATTATTGATGCCACGCCCACCGCCCCCGCAAATCGGTTATTTGCGATTATTATTGTTCTTCTATTCCAGACCTTATCCGGAGGACTCACCAGCAGTGGATACAGGTATTTAATTAGTTTTTTTTTTTTCTTCAAAAGCACTAGAACTGGACACTAAAATTTCTTTATAACTTCCAGATTTAACTTGCACTCCCAATGGCTGACTCGGAACGACTGACTTGGGGGAAAAAAAATGGCAGAGTACCGCTTGGAACCCATTGCACGATGACCTGCCATGTTTACCTCGCTCTCTTCGTGCCTCAAGATTTTTGGCAACATCCCGGATAAGTAGACATACCAACTTTAACCATAGATGGCGCTTTACTAATATTTTCTTTTTTTTCGTTACAGTTTGAACTGGACGTTACAATATCTTCCATTACTTATCGTCCAATCTTACTGAAATTTTTACGAAACATCCGCCAAATAGTATATTTAACTTATATATAAAACTGTTGCTCTAAAGCTAATATTGCGGCTGTAATCAATTTTTTTCAATTAGTTGGGGCGTGTGAAGGCATGGCTGAAATTCAAAATAAACTTGATTAGCATGCAGTAATAACACATATTGTCACCAAATTTGGAAACTCTAGCTCTTCTAATAGCTGAGATCCAGGTGTACAGACGGACGGACGAACAGACGGACAGACTGACAGACTGACATGGCTACATCGGCTCGGCTGATGATACTGATTCAGAATATATATACTTTATGGGGTCGGAGATGTCTCCTTGTGCCATATATTTTCTGTTCGAACAAATATATAATACCCTTCTACTCTATGAGTAGCGAGTATAAAAAGAATAAATTGAAAAACGTGCCATATGTGGGAAATACATCATTGTATTTTCCGAGATTGCGGAACAACATCTTTATGATCTAAAGGAGATAATAAATATACTGTTTCGCAACAAATATGAAGATAAGTAAACAAAAATCTATTTTTTTCCGGAAAGAAACAGAGTTTTTAGGTGTCTTACAAGATAATATTGATAATAATAATTATTATGCGACCCCATAGAATATATTCTTTCTCAGGATCTGTAGCCGATTCCATTTAGCCATGTCTGTCTGTCCGTCTGAAAAACTTCTGATTCTTAGCTGTTAAGAAAGTTAGAGGCTCCAAATTTGGCATCATGGTTCCTGTATATCACAAGGTCTAAACATTCTCCGCAAATCGATAATTTTCGATTATTTAAAAAAGTATCCAAGTTTCCCCATTCGGCTATGATATGAACCTATTCTGTAAATGGCAGCCCGCATAAGAATCATAGTTAAATTAACGTTTTGTATTGCTCGCTGAAGCGTTGTCTGCGTGTTGCTGTCATTATTATGAATTATTTTAGTGTATGTGTGACTGAGATAACAGTTTTGCCGATCAGCTGACAGTTGCTGCAGTAGCCTAGTGCGTAAGGCAATCGGCTGCTAAACGAAAAGTCAGCGGTTCGCGCTCAGGTTGAGAGACTTAATAAATATTTATAATATATTATTTTTTAATATAACCAAAATAGTATTAGTATTTCTTTTAAGTGAACGGTTAAATTTGTAAGCCATGGATTATAAAAAAATACATGGTCTATTAGGTTTGTCGGGATGTGCGTAACACAGTGCCTCTTGCTCAGTATCACTATCAACTCGGTCGATCTAGCCATGTCTGTCTGTCAGTCTCTCTGTTTGTCCGTCTGTATGAACGTCTGATTCTCAGCTATTAAGAAAACTAGAGACTCCAAATTTGGGATTAAGATTCCTGTATTTCCTAGGCAGTAAACGCCATTTTTACGGGTATCACGCCCACCGCTCCCCCGTAAATCAAAAATTTAGTTTCATATGCGATTAAGCAAAGTATTGAAGTCTTATCCTTTTGCTTAGGCATACATCTACATAAATATGTTGTAAACTTATTCCATGAATTGCAACCTGATCGGATAATAAATAAATAAACGCAAGTTAACGTTTTCTATTGAATTGTGTTGCCTTACCCGCAGGCTTCTGCCAGCCATGTGCGTTTTTGATGTTTTTAATGCGAAAATGGTTTTGTGTGTGTATGAGATAGCTATAATATAACATCAAAAAGTAGCAGCCATAGTCATATGTGTAGAGCAGCCGGCAGTCAAACAAAGAGATGGAGGTTCAACCCGCAAGAAAGGCAGTTTTAAGTGTATTTTCTTTTCTTTACACTATTTAGAAGTTTTTTTATCAGTATATAATTTAGTTTATTTTATCAAATTTCAACAATTAATTTTATTAAATATAAATAAATAAAACTCTTCTTTGTATGCCCATTCAATCCAGTATAAGTGTAATTGTTGAACAAGACAAATATGACATTTTTGAGCAAATACATAGTTTAGGTTGTTAGGATGACAGACTCCTATGCAAACGGCCAGGGTTCGATACCCCACAGCGAAAAGAGAATTTAGCTATTTTAATTTTGTATGTGTTGTGTTTTATATTTATTTACATTTATATTTATAAAGCATATCCATTTTTGCATTATATCCGATTTATTTACATTTATCTAATTAATAATATATATTGATGGGGTAGGGCGCTGTGGCTGGTTGAGGCAGGTCTCTTTTATAAAAAAAACACTTGGTTTCCAAAAATTCCTTGTGATTTATTTCACTTATATCTTCTTAATGACCATGACAAAGCTTACTTAGAGATGACCACTCTTTTTTTCTAGAGATGGTCGTTCCTCGATAACTTATAAGAATAAATACTGACACTAATTAAATACTAGAATATTTGACGTGAACATTCCGCCCCCCCTTGCAATATAATTGCAATATTGCAGAGACGGAAGGGGGCGCCTAGTTGGTTAGCAACTGCTGGAGCCGGAGAGAACCCACCCGAAGATGGTGTTTTGTGCTAGTGGGGCCTTCGAGGTCCCGGGTATGGTTCCGGGCAGTATGATACGCCCGTAGACGTCCGCGCCGAGCACCAAGGAGATGGTGTTGGGCTTGAAAAAACGGTCATTAGCCAGGGTGATGCTGGCAAAGGCGTCCTTTAATCCCTCTGGTAACTCCCTAGACGGAGTGCGGAGTTGGAGCTGGTTCTCCGTCTTGAGGACCACTTCCAGCCTGGTGGATTCAGCCACCGGAGAACGGATGACCGCGGAGCACGCCCATTCCCGGCCAACACGCGCTACTGCTAGCCCCAACGCCGTTGCCATTGAGGCATTGATGCGGCTGAGCGGCGAGCATGGATCGAGCATTACCAACACTGTAACGGTCTTGGTCCCAGTGTCCACCAAGACGGTCGCTGTTGGTAGGATGCTCACGCTCCTCATTTGGATGAGAGATGAGAGGGTGACCCCAGGAGCGGCAGGAGTGGCGGCCCTTGGCTGTCGAGCCGTTGACCGTTGCCGTGGGGTCCTCTCACCTCTAGTTCGTGTTGGTCGGCGAGGTCCATCAGCAGCATCCAGGTGTAGGAGCGTGTGGTTTTCTCCCTGGCACTCACGACACGTATCGGTTGACCGACAGGACCTTCCGGAATGTTGGTGGGCCAGGCAGTTTGGGCAGTACCGGTTGGCCAGTACCGCTCGGAGCCGCTTCTCTGCGCTTAATTGTAGGAAGCGATTGCATTTTCGCAGTGCATGCACTCCTCTGCAGATACGGCACCGGAATACCCTCGCGACTTCCGGATGGGAGTTGTTGATGTTGTTACGTGGCCGTGGAGTCATCTTGTGATCTACTTGTAAGGAAGATAGAAAATTGGATTTTGACATTATTTTGGATGCTGGAGGGATGCCACATGACAAACACGTAAGGGGGGAGATCAGGAGTCACAACTGGGTCGGAAGGAGCACTAGTTTCGCTACTGGTCTCCTGACTGTTCCTCTGCAAGTGAGAAGGTCGACAACACGGACGAGGCCGTCTGCGCCTGGGTGAGCGCCGATCACTCTGCCAAGGCGCCACTCATTGGGTGGAAGGTTGTCATCCTTTATGACAACCATATCATCGGTCTGCATATTCCTTTCAGGATACTGCCATTTGTTACGTTTGTGCAGTTCCTGAAGGTATTCGTGCTTCCATCGCAAGCAGAACTGCTGGCTTTGAGCCTTAAGCCGTTGCCATCGATTAATGATGGACGCCGCATCAGACTGGATTTCGGGCTCAGTTGCTGCGAGGAGGGGACCACCCGTGAGAAAATGGCCTGGAGTAAGGGCCAACAGGTCAGTCGGATCCTCGGATAAAGGAGACAGTGGTCTGGAGTTCAGACAGGCTTCTATTTTACACAGGAGAGTCGAAAGCTCCTCGAAAGTGTACTTATAGGAGGACGTTGCCTTGTAGAAAAGAGTTTTGAAACTCTTAACCCCCGCTTCCCAGAGACCTCCCATATGTGGAGCTCCGGGGGGGTTGAACCGCCACGTTATCTGCTGGTGACTATAATAATTGACAACTGTCGATCTTGTTGCCTCCAAGAAATCTTGTGTCAGCACGTTGGAGGCTCCGACAAAAGTCTTTCCGTTATCAGAAAAGACCTGGGCGGGGCAGCCACGCCTCGATACAAAACGCGCGAAGGCGGACAGAAATTTCTCAGTGGTGAGATCAGAAGCAGCTTCTAGATGGATTGCTCTAGTGCTGAAACACACAAATACACACACATACCCTTTTGTAATCAAACATGCTCTGCCCGTATAATTTTTGATTTCAAAAGGCCCGGCATAATCAACACCAGTGTGTGTAAACGGACGTGAGAACGTGGATCGCTCTGCGGGGAGGACTCCCATGAGTTGCGATTGGAGCTTTTTCTTGTGGATTGTGCAAACCCGACAGGAGCTCGTTATGGATTTCAACAAGTTTTTTAACTTTGGTATCCAAAACTTGGATCGGATGAGCCGTGTCATAAGCTGGTTCCCGCCATGCAGCGTAATCTTGTGAGTGAATTGAGCTATGAGCCGTGTGAAGTTACTGGAATACGGAAGGAGAATCGGATGCTTCTCATCGAAACTTAAGGACTCGGATGCCCTCACACGCCCACATGCTCTCAGAATTCCCTTTGGATCTAGGAATGGGTTAAGATTAGCTACCGTGCTAGACCTTGGGATCGCCTTCTTGGAGCACAAGCAGTGGTACTCTGTCGCAAATCCTGCTCTTTGAGAGCACTGTATAAGCCTTTCTTGTGCTTGGGCTAATTCGTCTACGCTGAATTCAGACGGAAAAATTATATCGGACTTCTTGCACCGATTGATGAAACGCTGGATAATCGCGGTTACTCGGACTGCTCTATTGAAGCTGGAAAAACGTGTGGAGAAATCAGTCGTGTTCGGAACGGCCAGGAAACAATTTTTGACTGGACGTTTCTCCAAGTCCGTTTCCGATATACTATCAGCGCTGAGTGGCCATAGCTCTCGTGCGCTGCTCAGCCATTGGGGCCCTTGCCACCACAGCTGGCTATCCCGCAGGTCCCGAGCCGACACCCCTCGGCTTGCTAGATCGGCAGGATTCTGTTCGGACCTGACATGGTGCCACGTCCCTTCAATTGAGCTCTGGGCAATTTTCGCTACTCGATTTGCCACGAAAGTTGTCCATGAACACGGAGGCTTTTGTAGCCATGCCAAAACAATGGTAGAATCAGTCCAGAATGAAAAATTGGAGCCTTCTGGAAGAGAAGGAAGGAGCGCCGCGCATAGATCCACAAGCAGCATGGCAACTCTAAACGTGGTAAAGATACTGTCTTGATGGGTGCAACTCGTGTCTTTGCAGCGAGAAGATGAGTGGAGACAGTGTCGTTTTGTTCGACACGAATATATATTACCGCTCCATATGCGCTCTGGGAAGCATCACAGAATCCGTGATACTGAATACGCGCCTTAGGATGGTAGTGTATCCATCTAGGGATACGAATGTCGCGGAGAAGATCACGATCTTCTTGGAATTCGCGCCATTTCTTTTCGAGACTATTAGGTAGAGGCTGGTCCCAGCCAAGCTCTTGAAGCCAGATCTCCTGCATGAAAATCTTAGCGCGCACGACACACGGAGCGAGCCATCCTGCTGGATAAAACAGTTTGGCAATTTGCGATAGCACCTCGCGTTTAGAGAGGAAAGGAGTCTTGGAGTCTAGCTCGTATGGTACGAAGAAAAACTCATCAGTGTCGGCTTGCCACCTGACACCAAGAGTTTTGGCAACGCTGGCTTCTTCTAAGTCGAGAAAGTCAGTGTGGAGCCTGTGATCCTTTGGAATGTCACTAAGGACCTCTTTATGGTTGGAGGCCCACTTCCTCAGAGGAAACCCTGCTGAAGCTAGACCTTCCCGAAGTTCACGTATTGCCCCAATGGCCTCCTTTATAGTGTGTGCGCCAGCCAGGACATGGTCAACATACATATGTCCCTTCAGGATCTGACTCGCGATGGGATATTGCGAACGAATATCTTCGGAAAGAAGTTGCAAAACCCTGATAGCTAGAAAAGGGGCACATTTAATGCCAAACGTTACTGTTTGCAGCTCATAGTCGCAGATCTTTTCCTCCCTGTTACGAAATAGGTTCCGCTGGAACCGAGTGTGGAGCGGATGAACAAGAATTTGCCGATACATTTTAGTTATATCGGCATTGAATACGTAGCGGAAGAAACGCCACTTAATAATCTGAATCGTGAGGTCAGATTGGAGAACTGGTCCTGGATGCAGGACGTCGTTAAGACTCTGTCCATTGGATGATGGACTGGAGGCGTTAAATACAACGCGTAGCTTTGTGGTTGTGCTGTCAGGCTTCAACACTGCGTGATGCGGTAAGTAAAAGTTGTCGCTATCATTACTTGGAGGGACCTCTCGCATGTGGCCTAAGTCCAAATACTCCTGTACTACGGAATCGTATTGGAGTTTCAGTTCAGGGTTTTTTTAAACCTATTCTCGCTCCGGAGAAATTGAGACAGCGCTATGGACCTGTAATGTCCCAAACTTATGTTGTCAGGAGTCTTGAATGGGAGAGTCACGACATACCTCCCCTCACTATTCCTGGTTGTGGTGCGAACAAAAATGCACTCGCAGTCGGAGTCTGACTTCTTTACCATCTTTGATGGTAGATCTTCCACCTCCCAAAACCTTGTTAAAAGGTTTTCGAGTTCTTGGTTCTGGCTGACCGAGATGCGTGTAGTATACGCCGAAATAACTTTGGAATTGGATGGACTCCTCACAGGACCTGAAAGGATCCATCCGAAAATGGTCTCTTGACCAAGAAGTGATCCACAAATATTGGATCTGGAGCCGCCTAAGAGAATAGCTGGAAGGATGTCTGCGCCAATAAGCACGTCGATCTGCGAACTTCGGTAAAAGGAGGGATCAGCCAAAGGTAAATCAGGAAGTTGATTTACGAAATTGGACGGAATCGGATACGATGGAAGATTGCCCGCCAGATGAGGCAAGACGAAGGCTGAAGCTTCGATCTTGATGCGGGGTTTCGATGGAGAGCCAATATCGAAGTGACATAACTTCTCAGGCTTTGCAGCTACGGCTTGATTTAGGCCGGCTACTTGTGCATGGACATTTTGGAAAAATGGTTTCACAATATTGAACATGCGTTCGGAAATAAAGGTCGCCTCAGATCCTGAATCGATCAAAGCACGAGCCTTAAAGCACGTACCACGATGGCAGATATTTATTACTGCGGTTCCTAATAGAACGTTCTGCGAATTGGATGCGAAATAATTTTGAACATTTGAGGAACTAGTGGACTGTATATTTTGATGTGAATTTGCTGGAGTGGCAGGATTTGCCGAACTTGAAGAAGCCGCAGGAATTTGCGGATTGACGTCACGGTGAAGCAGAGTGTTGTGACGCCCTTTGCAAGTGAAACAATTATGGATACTTGTGCATTGAGCAACCTGATGTTGGCGTGCAAAACAATTAAGGCAGAGTTTTTGCTGTTTGATGTATGTACAGCGATCTTGGATGGACATTTGTAAAAATTGCGGACATAGACGGATCGGATGATTTTCCTTGGAACATAGTTTGCAGGACTGTGGTTTGATATTCACCTTGTTCTCGAAGGATTGGATTCTTTTTGGAGGCACCGTGTCCTTTTTGGACTTCTGGAAGGTCTGTGCTGTAGAACTTGGTTTCATATCCTCTATCGCTTCGAGAGTACGATACCTCTCTTGAAGGAAGGAGTTCAGCTCCGCCCAGGAAACGATGTCTGTTTTCCCGTGAAGAGATTGCTCCCATAAGGATAGAGTAAGTTTTGGGAGTTTGGAGGAGCACAAAAACACCAAAAGGCAATCCCAATTCTCCGTTTTGACCTTGGAAATTTCCAGCGCAGTTAAGCAACTCTGGACAGTGCTCTGCAGGTTCTTGATCGCTGCACCCGACTCATGAGGAATATTTGGAAGGTCGAAAAGGACTTTCAGTTGGCTATTGACAAGTAAACGTTTATTTTCAAACCGTTGTGTCAAATTTGACCAAGCTGAAACGAAGCCATCATTCGTGAGTGGGGACTTGGAGACGATATCGTGAGCCTCGCCACTCGTTTTGGAGTTGAGATGGAACAGTTTCTCAACATCCGTCAGCCTTGAATTATTTATATAAATGGCTGTGAAAAGGTCCCGGAAGGTGGGCCAGCGCAAGTAGTCGCCACTGAAAATCTCCGTGTCGCAAGGGGGGCAATCGGCACCCGGAAGAAACGACAGTTGGAGCCGCCTGCTGTGCTCTGGGAGCTGTAGCCTCGATCTGCTCACTCAGCTGAGCAGCACAGTTTTCGTAGACTGAGTAACAATAGTCATACTTGGACTGCATGACTGACATTGTCTCCTCTATCCCCTCTCCAGTAAGGATAGAAGAACAGGTTTCGTATTCCTGCTCAACCTTTTCCCACAGCGCCCGTACTTGATCAAGACGAATTTTGCACGTCTGCCGAGAAGGGGGGACAGCGCCAGTGCTTCCGCTCGGCGTGTTAAACCGCGCCTCAAATTGGCTGACACGATCGGTGACAGCAATGAATTTCATGAGGGCTGCACTGGCTCTGGATTGGGCCATGTTGGTGACGGATCTGGTAGTGACTGGAGTAAAGACGGACGATGCTGAGACAACGGACTTGGTGGAATTTACCGAGAGCGTGGAGTCGCTTTGCGCTTTGGATGGCGGAGGACTGACGGTAATTGATGGACTGGATCGCTGAATCAATCTGCTCGACGGAGATGCAGATGATTCACTTTTCGGCCTGACTCTTGTGAGGGCCTTCGCTGATGGGACGGACAAACTTTAAGTCTTATCGCTTTTCCCAATAGGCATAATAAAAACTCCCTTAGGAGCTAAGCGACAACTTAAAACTGAACAACTTGGATATGTTACTTGTATTTATTGTGTATGGATATTTGCCTTTATTTATTTGGAAAAAAAAAGAAAACTTTTAAATTGTGTAAATGGATGTATGTATGAATTTGGATGTATGTACATTCAAATGTATGTATATTTGCTTTTATTTAATTCGACAAAAAAAAAAAAAAACTTTTAAATTGTGTATATGGATGTATGTGTGTAAATGGATGTATATGTGTAAATGGATGTATATGTGTGTGTGGATGTATGTACATTCATATGTATGTATCTTTGCCTTTATTTAATTCGACAAAAAAATACTTTTAAATTGTGTATATGGATGTATATGTGTAAATGGATGTATATGTGTGTGTGGATGTATGTACATTCAAATGTATGTATATTTGCTTTTATTTAATTCGACAAAAAAATACTTTTAAATTGTGTATATGGGTGTATAAGTGTAAATGGATGTATATGTGTGTGTGGATGTATGTACATTCATATGTATGTATCTTTGCCTTTATTTAATTCGACAAAAAATACTTTTAAATTGTGTATATGGATGTATATGTGTAAATGGATGTATATGTGTGTGTGGATGTATGTACATTCAAATGTATGTATATTTGCTTTTATTTAATTCGACAAAAAAATACTTTTAAATTGTGTATATGGATGTATATGTGTAAATGGATGTATATGTGTGTGTGTGGATGTATGTACATTCAAATGTATGTATATTTGCTTTTATTTAATTCGACAAAAAAATACTTTTAAATTGTGTATATGGATGTATATGTGTAAATGGATGTATATGTGTAAATGGATGTATATGTGTGTGTGGATGTATGTACATTCATATGTATGTATCTTTGCCTTTATTTAATTCGACAAAAAATACTTTTAAATTGTGTATATGGATGTATATGTGTAAATGGATGGATATGTGTGTGTGGATGTATGTACATTCATATGTAGTGTATATTTAGCGGTGGTTGCCGGGTTCTAACGAAAAGGAGCCCTTCTTGCGGGAAAACGAAACGGAGCCGGCAAACACGCAAATATCCACACCATAGACCTGATACTTATCTGGGTTATAGCGCCGATGCAACTATAATATATATAAAATATCCGGCTCGAAGGACCAAAATGATGGGGTAGGGCGCTGTGGCTGGTTGAGGCAGGTCTCTTTTATAAAAAAACACTTGGTTTCCAAAAATTCCTTGTGGTTTATTTCACTTATATCTTCTTAATGACCATGACAAAGCTTACTTAGAGATGACCACTCTTTTTTTCTAGAGATGGTCGTTCCTCGATAACTTATAAGAATAAATACTGACACTAATTAAATACTAGAATATTTGACGTGAACATATATTAAGCCTTACATGTTGCCTTTTAAGATGTTAGGCATGCTGTATTTAGGCATGTATGCAATACATGCGTGTGAGGCAATACACAAAACATGAGGCAGGTCTAAATAAAAGAAGAAGCTGTTGACGCTGGTGTGTGTGTATGTAACAAATTTTGAGACGCGCGAAAAATACACATATCTCTCTCTCGTTTCTATACCCTTCGACCATTAAAAAAAAAAAAAAAAAATTTTTAATTTTTTTTTAAATTATTTAAATAGGAGGGGGGGGGGGTTTGAAACCCCAAAAAAATTATATTTTTTTTCTTGGGTTATTTTCCGGGGTTTTTAGAGACTCGCCCGTTTGTTTGTCCGTTTGTCCGTTTGAAAAAGAAAAAAGATCTCAGCTATAAAAAACGCTAGAGACTCCAAATTTTGCATCAAGGTTCTTATAAATCAAGGTCAAGTTTATATCAAATGTTTGATGCCACGCCCACCGAAGGAAGGACTTCAGAAGAGTCGAAAAATGGATGTCCGTCTGTCCGTCCGTCCGTCCGTCCGTCCGTCCGTCCGTCCGTCCGTCAGTCCGTCTGTTGCAACGCAAACTAGTCTCTCAGTTTTTGAGCTATCTTCATGGAACTTGGCACACTAGCTTCTTATTGCTGTACGCTGTAAATAAGTCGGAACGAGCCAGATCGGACCGATATATCGTATAGCTGTCATAGAAGCTATCGGCCGATTTTTGTTGTTTTTCAAGATATTGCACAAGATTTGGCAAATCTTATTCTTATTACGTTCTTAATGTGCTATCAAAATTGTATCAAAATAGGACCATATAGCTGCCATAGGAACAATCGGCTGAAATCATGCAAACAGAAACCCGCAGCAATCCAAATGTATTGTATATTTTGTATAACTGCAAGGGTATAAAACCTTCGGCAAGCCGAAGGTAGCCTTGCTTTCTTGTTTTTATTATATTAAACATTGTACTGCAATATATATTTTTTATGGTAAATAAAAATACACTGAAAATCCATGGCCTTTTACAGTTACCGCGTGACTCTAGCGTTTCCTACTAGTTTTTTTTCGTTATGTTAAAATATTTTGTTATAATATATATAGTTTTGGATGAAACCAAATCTCATTACAGTCACCGCGTGACTGAAGTCTTTTTGAATAGTTTCTTGTTTTCGTTGCGGTTCGCCACCCGCAGACATTTTTTTTTATTTTATAACTTAAATAATTTGTTTGTTTTTTTATCAGTATTTATTTTATTAATCATAAATATAAAATCCATGTTACAGTAGCCACGTGACTTTAGAATTTTTTTTGGTTTTTAAATATTTAAAACTTTATAAAAGCTCAGTCACTAAACGTAACACATAACAAGAATCGGTTCGGCTTATTTCGATACCACAAAATAGTAAAAATTCAAGTCAGCGTAGACTAGTTTTTCTTAATAATACGAGGATAAATGTGTGTGTATTAATCCACGAAAAATATAAACGAAAGAACACATTAGCAGCGGGAGCGTAAAAGAGAATCCGTAAGATGTATATAAAAATTAAACTCTACACAAGTTGCAAAAAGAGGATTTTAAACGGACGACCAAAATTAAAATTGGCGATATAAATATATTAGAACTATATACTCATAAAACAAAGTGATAACACAACACGCCACACAGTTAAAAATAAGAGGTAGATTTGGGGGGAAAAACGACGGAGCAAAAGCCAAAGAAACAGGTGTTTCTTTAAGTGGTAGAGGTACATCATTTGGTTTTCTAGTTATACTTACTTGAAACATGTTGGGTGTTGTTGCAGATGAAAAATTAATGGCTTTTGATAAATGTTCTTCGGAATTTAACGACTCATGTAGGCGGTAATCATGACTGTTTTAGCTGTACCTTGCTCTCCTATAAGCAGTACTTGCTTTAATTGTTTGGCACTATTGTGAATTAGAAAAGCAGTGCGAACATTATCGACGTTAGGTATCAAAATTGACGCAAATTCGCATATCTTCTTTGAACATATTCTCCAAATTACACTCCGATCGGACCAATAACACTGAAGTTATTCAAGTCAACGTTTTCAGTACAAATGTTCGGTACGGGCAGCAGCCGACGTGCTGCTTTGAGCAGTTGACGCCGACGTCGGCGTTGCGTCGTGTCGCTTTACTCTTTACGCGCGTCGCTGTGTGAGTGCGAGCGAGTAAGCTATATGTAGTAGAAGTATTTATGCAGAATTCTCTGTTAGAAACTATTAAAGTGGTTACACGTTTGTAACGGATTTAGAAAATTGGGAAAAGGGGATCTTACTGTCGGGCGCCCGACTGTAGCCTTACCCACTTGTTTATACTCACGTAGTTTGGATGGATGTTTGACTAAAAATTCTTCAAATTTTTCTCGTTCTGTAAGTTCTAAAACTGCGCCTAATGACCACATAAGTGAAAATAAAAACATGAGCTCAAGAGCCCTTTCACTTTGCGATGCTATTTCTAACAAAAGACCATCCAAAATATCTAACATTTGTCGAATGTAAATAGCCTCAAGTATTCGCATTTTGGCTACAAGCCTTGTTTGTAAAAACGTATGCGCATCGTCATATATTGCATCATAACATCTCTTTCATCTCCTTGTTGTTTCATTAACCAAGCCTCCATGTAAATTTTCCAGCTTAAGACAGAGGAGCTTGTAAATACCATACCAACACGACTGACAGTTGCAGGAGATGCATTATCAACATTATCAGGCTCAAAAACTAATTTTGAATTAGCAGCCGTTTTTATACGATCTCCATTTGCCAAGGTTTAAGGTTTTCAATTCAAACTGCATTAACTGGACCATCTAGTACAACCCAGCAATTTTGATTTGCGTGAATTTTTAGGGAACGGCGCCATAAGGTTGAACATATTCCGTCAGTCCAATCATTTGTAGCTACATCTAAGCGTCCAAACATTTGTGGTGCGGTGATGGCTTTTGAATTCATTCTCATTTCCTTATGAATTCGTCCCATCCTCGTAAAACAACGAAGCATGCAAAGAGTGCAGCTTGTCTTTCCTGATCCAGTAGGTCATCTACTAATGAAACAAAAAAGACCCTCATCTTCATCAATAAGTTTTGATACATTCATATCACGTAATACACGCATAACAAACGTTTCCTCGGTATCATTTGGGTTTGATCGTTTTTGCGATCCGTGAGTTCTTAAAACAGAAAGATTATTACGTCATCCAAAGTCATAATGTACTTGCTTAGACAATTGTTTCTCACAGAGTTTAAAATACATTTTCTTTAAAACCACAACTGGCAATTTTAACGCGAATTATAATCTGCCGATCCGGAACCATCATAGCCACAGTACGAAACATAATTTTTAGATTTTCTTGCAATTCCTGTCGACCTGCGTATCCGGGATTCATTGCAATGGATACTACAAACTTTGGATTGAGTAAAACATCATCACCATCCAAAACAAGTCGGAAAGGCTACAGTCACGCGGTGACTGTAAGAGGCCATGGATTTTCAGTTTATTTTTATATACCATAAAAAATATATATTGAAATAAAATTTTTAATATAATAAAAACAAAAATTAAAATAACGAAGAAGCAAGAGTCGATAGCATAAGTTAGAATTTTTGAATTTTTGGCGCGTGCCAAAATTCGTTACATACACACACAGCAGCGTCAACTGCTTCTTCTTGAATTTAGACGTCCATTAACAATTACACAGACCTGCCTCATGTTTTGTGTATTGCCTCACACGCATATACATATGTATGCATGTTTGAGCTTCGCGTGCATGTATTGTATGCATGCACGCATAAGTACAGCATGCAAAACATCTTAAAAGGCAAAATGTAACACTTAATATATAAATTATTAGATAAATATAAATAAATGGCAAATAATTAAAAAATGCATATTCTTTATGAATATAAATGTAAGCAAATATGAAATACAGCACATAAAAAATTAAAATAGCTAAATTCTCTTTTCGCCGTGGGGAATCGAACCCTGGCCGTTTGCAAAGGAGTTCGTCATCCTAACAACTAGACCACCGTCGCTGCGCTCCGCGCCCGTTAAAATTGCATTTTTAGACCAGTTGCTCAAAAATGTCAAATGTTATGCACAACAATAACACTACTACAAGATTGAATAACCACAAGAAAGCCGAGTGTTATTTATTTATATTTAATAAGATTATTTGTGAAATTTGATAAATGAAATCAAATTTTATAATGATGAAAAAAAAAAAAATAAAATTTTAACTTCTAAATGGTGAAATAGTAAAAATAAAAACAAACCGCCTTCCCGAGGGATGGAACCTCCATTCTTTTGTTTGATTGCCTGCTGCTCTACACATTTGACCATCGCCGCTTTGACTCGCTGTGCGGCTAAGTAACTATTTCCTTCTCATATACACACATAACCATTTTCGCATTAAAAAGATTGAAAAAGCACATGGCAGCAGCTTGCAGGCAAGGCATCACAAATCTATAGAAAATGATAACTCGCGTAACTTCTATGTTTATTATCCGATCGGGTTGCAATTTGTAAAATAAGTTTACATCGCATTTATCTATATATATATGCCAAAGCAGAAAGTTAAGACTTCAATACTTTGCTTAATAATCACAAATTACTGATTTACGGGGGCAATGGGCGTGGTACCCGAAATTTAAAAACGACGTTTACTGCCTAGGATATACAGTAATCTTCATGCCAAATTTGGAGGGTCTAGCTTTCTTAATAGCTGAGAATCAGACGCTCATACAGACGGACAGACGGACAGACAGACAGACGGACAGACAGACATGGCTAGATCGACTCGGCTAGTGATCCTGAGCAAGAATATATATACTTAATGGGGTCGCAGATTTCTCCTTCTGCCTGTTACGCACATTCTGACAAACCTAATAGACCATGTATTTTTTTAAAATCCATGGCCTAAAAATAAACGAAGTTCGTTTTTCCTTTTGAGCTGTTAGCACAATACTGAAAAAAACAAGTGGGTGAGGCTACAGTCGGGCGCCCGACAGTAAGATACCCTTCTCCCAATTTTCTAAATCCGTTACAAACGTGTAACCACTTTCATAGTTTCTAACAGAGAATTCTGCATAAATACTTCTACTACATATAGCTTGCTCGCTCCCACTCACACAGCGACGCGCGTAAAGAGTAAAGCGACACAACGCAACGTCGACGTCGGCGTCAAACTGCTCAAAGCAGCGCGTCGGCAGCTGCTCGTACCGAATATTTTTACTGAAAACGTTGACTTGAATAACTTCTGTGTTATTGGTCCGATCGGATTATAATTTGAAGAATATGTTTATACTGCATTTGACTTTATACATACGAGAGCAGAACGTTATGGGTTTAATACTTTGCCATATAATCGCAAATAACCGATTTGCGGGGGCGGTGGGCGTGGCATCAAGCATTTGATATGAACTTGATCAGCCTATGGTTTATAGGAACCTTCATGCCAAATTTGGTATCTCTAGCTTTTTTAATAGCTGAGATCTGTTGTCTCATACAGACGGACAGACGGACGGACGGACAGACGGACAGACGGACAGACGGATATGTCTCAATCGACTCGGCTAGTGACCCTGAGCAAGAATATATATACTTTATGGGGTCTGCCACACCTCCTTATGCCTGGTACATACATTTTAACCATTTTCAATGGTCGAAGGGTATAATAAATGAATAAAATAATATGTATAATTATAATAACATTAATGTACTTACTATATTTGCTGTGCAGCTACAGACAGAACATCAAAACACCCCCAGGATCCCGATTGGGCGAGTCTCTTATAAATTTGACCCAAACCACGGAAATCCATTTGATCAGAGCAGTTAAATGCTACAACTAACTTTCCCAATGCACGTCCCATATCTTTTGTAGTTTCAGTTTTACCTGTTCCTGCGGGACCAGCAGGAGCGCCTCCCATACACATACCAACAGCTTGAGCAAGAGTTATATAGCAACGATCAGTTAATGGAGTAATAGCAAGACGCTCAGTAACACCAAGGTATTCATTTTGGTAAATAAAATTGACATCGGTTATACCTACAATAATCTTATCGGTATCTTCATTATAGTTAAACCTTGATTGCTTCTGCCACTCAAAATCATTGGCATTCTAAATTCACATAGTACATAAATCATCAAAAATATCTCTCTGATGAACGCGTATCGTTACCATAGTTTCAAACCTTATACGATCTAATGAGGTAAGATCCTTAACAGTCAAATCTATAAAATAGTTTAATAGAACCAAAAACTTATTATTCGTGCGTTTCATAATCTTTAGTCCAAAGAAGTTAGACTCCAATTACACCAGCTTGACCACAAAATGAGGGAAATTCTTCAGCAAAATTAAATTAAGGATCATTAAGACTTACAGCCATTCCAGCAAGAATTGTTTTAATAGTGTCTTGCATTTCTTCAATCAATCTTCCTAACCAAAGTTCAACACTGTCTATACACTGAACAGTATTTTCAAATTTAACCTTTTCATTGTTTCAAGAGTTCATGGCCTCAATTAAATCACTTGCTCTTTCTTGAAAGTCGACTGTGGCTATTGCATCAAATATACTTAAAAAATGAAGCTGTATTGAAGAAGGATCAGACGCTTGTCCCAATATTTCTAAAAGTATTGGATCAGAGACAAAAAAAAAACGTGGAAATAAAAGCCTTTTTGATTCTAAATAACCTGTTAAGCTTTTTTGGCAAGTTTCCATCTGTTCAAATAATCAATTTAAGTTTATGCCTACTGATTCCTCTGCTGTGCAACAGTCAACTGCATTTGGAACTTTTCTAGCACGCATCATTATTTTTACATAAGCTTTATCAATATTCACAAAACGTTTTGCTTCCATAGGTAGTTGCTTTGAAATATCACCACCTACAAATACGGCTTCCAAATATATCCATAGATTCTGAACTACAAGCCATTTTTCTTATATATTTCCAGTACTTACAAGTTTCCAAAGCCAAAGTTGTACATCTTTTTAGGCCATGGATTTTAAAAAAATACATGGTCTATTAGGTTTGTCGTAATGTGCGTAACAGGCAGAAGGAGACATCTGCGACCCCATAAAGTATATATATTCTTGCTCAGGATCACTAGCCGAGTCGATCTAGCCATGTCTGTCTGTCCGTCTGTCCCTCTGTCTGTCTGTCCGTCTGTCCGTCTGTATGAGCGTCTGATTCTCAGCTATTAAGAAAGCTAGACCCTCCAAATTTGGCATGAAGATTACTGTATATCCTAGGCAGTAAACGTCGTTTTCAAATTTCGGGTACCACGCCCACAGCCCCCGTAAATCAGTAATTTGTGATTATTAAGCAATGTATTGAAGTCTAAACTTTATGCTTTGGCATACATATAGATAAATGCATTGTGAACCTATTCTATAAATTGCAACCCGATCGGCTAATAAACGTAGAAGTTACGTGAGTTAACATTTTCTATAGATTTGTGATGCCTTGCCTGCAAGCTGCTGCCAGCCATGTGCTTTTTCAATCTTTTTAATGCGAAAATGGTTATGTGTGTCTATGAGAAGGAAATAGTTACTTAGCCGCACAGCGTGTCAAAGCGGCGATGGTCAAATGTGTAGAGCAGCAGGCAATCAAACAAAAGAATGGAGGTTCAATCCCTCGGGAAGGCGGTTTGTTTTTATTTTTACTATTTCACCATTTAGAAGTTAATATTTTATTTTTTTTTTTTCATCATTATAAAATTTGATTTAATTTATCAAATTTAAACAAATAATCTTATTAAATATAAATAAATAACACTCGGCTTTCTTGTGGTTATTCAATCTTGTAGTAGTGTTATTGTTGTGCATGACATTTGACATTTTTGAGCAACTGGTCTAAAAATGCAATTTTAACGGGCGCGGAGCGCAGTGACGGTGGTCTAGTTGTTAGGATGACGAACTCCTATGCAAACGGCCAGGGTTCGATTCCCCACGGCGAAAAGAGAATTTAGCTATTTTAATTGTTTTTGTGCTGTATTTCATATTTGTTTACATTTATATTTATAAAGAATATGCATTTTTTAATTATTTGCCATTTATTTATATTTATCTAATAATTTAGATATGAAGTGTTACATTTTGCCTTTTAAGATGTTTTGCATGCTGTACTTATGCGTGCATGCATACAATACATGCACACGAAGCATGCATATGTATATGCGTGTGAGGCAATGAGGCAGGTCTGTGTAATTGTTAATGGACGTCTAAATTCAAGAAGAAGCAGTTGAAACTGCTGTGTGTGTATGTAACGAATATTGGCACGCGCCAAAAATTCACATATCTCTCTCTTGTTCTAACTTATGCTATCGACTCTGGCTTTTTCGTTATTTTAATTTTTGATTTTATTATATTAAACATTTTATTTCAATATATATTTTTTATGGTATATAAAAAAAACTTAAAATCCATGGCCTCTTACAGTCACCGCGTGACTGTAGCCTTTCCGACTTGTTTAAAGATGCTAATGAGTTCATTACCAAAAGGCTGTCCTCTATCAACGATACAAAAACTAATGTTTCGGCTCCTTTAAGAGTGAGCTCTCCACGATTTCTGAATTGACCCAATTGCAAGTTTAAAGTGGACCAATCAGTAACAATTTGTTTTAGTTTTGCCTCTATGTCTAGTTCCATTCCAGCTTCTACACAAATATCTTCGACGTCTTCTTTAAATTTCAATATTGGTGCTTTAAGTAACTTTCCAAGAGTAAATTTTGGATCATTTGGATCGAAGTTTGTATCAAAAAGAGCATTTAATCGGACCCAGTGACGCTCTTTCATTGCTTTATTCAATACTCATGTAGGCGGTTATCATGACTGTTTTAGCTGTACCTTGCTCTCCTATAAGCAGTACTTGCCTTAATTGTTTGGCACTATTGTGAATTAGAAAAGCAGTGCGAACATTATCGACGTTAGGTATCAAAATTGACGCAAATTCGGGTATATCATCTTCTGGAAAATGGAACAATTCTACACGCATATTCCAATGTTGCCAAACACCGTTCTCATCTACATAATATTCAAAAATTGTTTCTACTCCTGCACGCTTTGGCCACACTTTACAAAATATTTTTATACCCTTCGACCATTGAAAATGGTCAAAAAAGGGTAACTAACTTTCCGTCCGTCCGTCTGTCTGTCTGTATGAGACAACAGATCTCAGCTATTAAAAAAGCTAGATTTACCAAATTTGGCATGAAGGTTCCTATTAACCATAGGCAGATCAAGTTTATATCAAATTATTGATGCCACGCCCACCGCCCCCGCAAATCGGTTATTTGCGATTATTAAGCAAAGTATTAAACCCATAACGTTCTGCTTTGGTATGTATAGAGCTAAATGCAATATGAATATATTCTCCAAATCCTTAACAGTCAAATCTATAAAATAGTTTAATAGAACCAAAAACTTATTATTCGTGCGTTTCATAGTTGTTTTATCAGAGCGACATTTCCTTAACGCATATTCCGCATCTTTAGTCCAAAGAAGTTAGACTCCAATTACACCAGATTGACCACAAAATGAGGGAAATTCTTCAGCAAAATTAAATTCAGGATCATTAAGACTTACAGCCATACCAGCAAGAATTGTTTTAATAGTGTCTTGCATTTCTTCAATCAATCTTCCTAACCAAAGTTCAACCCAAATTTAACCTTTTCATTGTTTGAAGAGTTCATGGCCTCAATTGAATCACTTGCTCTTTCTTGAAAGTCGACTGTGGATATTGCATCAAATATACTTAAAAAATGAAGCTGTATTGAAGAAGGATCAGACGCTTGTCCCAATATTTCTAAAAGTATTGGATCAGAGACAAAAAAAAACGTGGAAATAAAAGCCTTTTTGATTCTAAATAACCTGTTAAGCTTTTTTGGCAAGTTTCCATCTGTTCAAATAATCAATTTAAGTTTATGCCTACTGATTCCTCTGCTGTGCAACAGTCAACTGCATTTGGAACTTCTCTAGCACGCATCATTATTTTTACATAAGCTTTATCAATATTCACAAAACGTTTTGCTTCCATAGGTAGTTGCTTTGAAATATCACCACCTACAAATACGGCTTCCAAATATATCCATAGATTCTGAACTACAAGCCATTTTTCTTATATATTTCCAGTACTTACAAGTTTCCAAAGCCAAAGTTGTATATCTTTTTTAAAGATGCTAATGAGTTCATTACCATAAGGCTGTCCTCTATCAACGATATAAAAAACTAATGTTTCGGCTCCTCGGCTCTCCACGATTTCTGAATTGACCCAATTGCAAGTTTAAAGTGGACCAATCAGTAACAATTTGTTTTAGTTTTGCCTCTATGTCTAGTTCCTTTCCAGCTTCTACAAAAATATCTTCGACGTCTTCTTTAAATTTCAATATTGGTGCTTTAAGTAACTTTCCAAGAGTAAATTTTGGATCATTTGGATCGAAGTTTGTATCAAAAAGAGCATTTAATCGGACCCAGTGACGCTGTTTCATTGCTTTATTCAATACTCATGTAGGCGGTTATCATGACTGTTTTAGCTGTACCTTGCTACCTTGTATGAGACAACAGATCTCAGCTATTAAAAAAGCTAGATTTACCAAATTTGGCATGAAGGTTCCTATTAACCATAGGCAGATCAAGTTTATATCAAATTATTGATGCCACGCCCACCGCCCCCGCAAATCGGTTATTTGCGATTATTAAGCAAAGTATTAAACCCATAACGTTCTGCTTTGGTATGTATAGAGCTAAATGCAATATGAACATATTCTCCAAACTACACTCCAATCGGACCAATAACACTGAAGTTATTCAAGTCAACGTTTTCAGTACAAATGTTCGGTACGGGCAGCAGCCGACGTGCTGTTTTTGAGCAGTTGACGCCGACGTCGGCGTTGCGTCGTGTCGCTTTACTCTTTACGCGCGTCGCTGTGTGAGTGCGAGCGAGTAAGCTATATGTAGTAGAAGTATTTATGCAGAATTCTCTGTTAGAAACTATGAAAGTGGTTACACGTTTGTAACGGATTTAGAAAATTGGGAAAACGGGATCTTACTGTCGGGCGCCCGACTGTAGCCTTACCCACTTGTTTATACTCACGTAGTTTGGATGGATGTTTGACTAAAAATTCTTCAAATTTGTCTCGTTCTGTAAGTTCTAAAACTGCGCCTAATGACCACATAAGTGAAAATAAAAACATGAGCTCAAGAGCCCTTTTACTTTGCGATGCTATTTCTAACAAAAGACCATCCAAAATATCTAACATTTGTCGAATGTAAATAGCCTCAAGTATTCGCATTTTGGCTACAAGCCTTGTTTGTAAAAACGTATGCGCATCGTCATATATTGCATCATAACATCGCCTATAAACATCTCTTTCATCTCCTTGTTGTTTCATTAACCAAGCCTCCATGTAAATTTTCCAGCTTAAGACAGAGGAGCTTGTAAATACCATACCAACACGACTGACAGTTGCAGGAGATGCATTATCAACATTATCAGGCTCAAAAACTAATTTTGAATTAGCAGCCGTTTTTATACGATCTCCATTTGCCAAGGTTTAAGGTTTTCAATTCAAACTGCATTAACTGGACCATCTAGTACAACCCAGCAATTTTGATTTGCGTGAATTTTTAGGGAACGGCGCCATAAGGTTGAACATATTCCGTCAGTCCAATCATTTGTAGCTACATCTAAGCGTCCAAACATTTGTGGTGCGGTGATGGCTTTTGAATTCATTCTCATTTCCTTAAGAATTCGTCCCATCCTCGTAAAACAACGAAGCATGCAAAGAGTGCAGCTTGTCTTTCCTGATCCAGTAGGTCATCTACTAATGAAACAAAAAGACCCTCATCTTCATCAATAAGTTTTGATACATTCATATCACGTAATACACGCATAACAAACGTTTCCTCGGTATCATTTGGGTTTGATCGTTTTTGCGATCCGTGAGTTCTTAAAACAGAAAGAATATTACGTAATCCAAAGTCATAATGTACTTGCTTAGACAATTGTTCCTCACAGAGTTTAAAATACATTTTCTTAAAAACCACAACTGGCAATTTTAACGCGAATTATAATCTGCCGATCCGGAACCATCATAGACACAGTACGAAACATAATTTTTAGATTTTCTTGCAATTCCTGTCGACCTGCGTATCCGGGATTCATTGCAATGGATACTACAAACTTTGGATTGAGTAAAACATCATCACCATCCAAAAAAATAAACGAAGTTCGTTTTTCCTTTTGAACTGTTAGCACAATACTGAAAAAAACAAGTGGGTAAGGCTACAGTCGGGCGCCCGACAGTAAGATACCCTTCTCCCAATTTTCTAAATCCGTTACAAACGTGTAACCACTTTCATAGTTTCTAACAGAGAATTCTGCATAAATACTACTACTACATATAGCTTGCTCGCTCCCACTCACACAGCGACGCGCGTAAAGAGTAAAGCGACACAACGCAACGTCGACGTCGGCGTCAACTGCTCAAAGCAGCGCGTCGGCAGCTGCTCGTACCGAATATTTTTACTGAAAACGTTGACTTGAATAACTTCTGTGTTATTGGTCCGATCGGATTATAATTTGAAGAATATGTTTATACTGCATTTGACTTTATACATACGAGAGCAGAACGTTATGGGTTTAATACTTTGCCATATAATCGCAAATAACCGATTTGCGGGGGCGGTGGGCGTGGCATCAAGCATTTGATATGAACTTGATCAGCCTATGGTTTATAGGAACCTTCATGCCAAATTTGGTATCTCTAGCTTTTTTAATAGCTGAGATCTGTTGTCTCATACAGACGGACAGACGGACGGACGGACAGACGGACAGACGGACAGACGGATATGTCTCAATCGACTCGGCTAGTGACCCTGCGCAAGAATATATATACTTTATGGGGTCTGCCACACCTCCTTATGCCTGGTACATACATTTTAACCATTTTCAATGGTCGAAGGGTATAATAAATGAATAAAATAATATGTATAATTATAATAACATTAATGTACTTACTATATTTGCTGTGCAGCTACAGACAGAACATCAAAACACCCCCAGGATCCCGATTGGGCGAGTCTCTTATAAATTTGACCCAAACCACGGAAATCCATTTGATCAGAGCAGTTAAATACTACAACTAACTTTCCCAATGCACGTCCCATATCTTTTGTAGTTTCAGTTTTACCTGTTCCTGCGGGACCAGCAGGAGCGCCTCCCATACACATACCAACAGCTTGAGCAAGAGTTATATAGCAACGATCAGTTAATGGAGTAATAGCAAGACGCTCAGTAACACCAAGGTATTCATTTTGGTAAATAAAATTGACATCGGTTATACCTACAATAATCTTATCGGTATCTTCATTATAGTTAAACCTTGATTGCTTCTGCCACTCAAAATCATTGGCATTCTAAATTCACATAGTACATAAATCATCAAAAATATCTCTCTGATGAACGCGTATCGTTACCATAGTTTCAAACCTTATACGATCTAATGAGGTAAGATCCTTAACAGTCAAATCTATAAAATAGTTTAATAGAACCAAAAACTTATTATTCGTGCGTTTCATAATCTTTAGTCCAAAGAAGTTAGACTCCAATTACACCAGCTTGACCACAAAATAAGGGAAATTCTTCAGCAAAATTAAATTAAGGATCATTAAGACTTACAGCCATACCAGCAAGAATTGTTTTAATAGTGTCTTGCATTTCTTCAATCAATCTTCCTAACCAAAGTTCAACACTGTCTATACACTGAACAGTATTTTCAAATTTAACCTTTTCATTGTTTCAAGAGTTCATGGCCTCAATTGAATCACTTGCTCTTTCTTGAAAGTCGACTGTGGCTATTGCATCAAATATACTTAAAAAATGAAGCTGTATTGAAGAAGGATCAGACGTTTGTCCCAATATTTCTAAAAGTATTGGATCAGAGACAAAAAAAAAACGTGGAAATAAAAGCCTTTTTGATTCTAAATAACCTGTTAAGCTTTTTTGGCAAGTTTCCATCTGTTCAAATAATCAATTTAAGTTTATGCCTACTGATTCCTCTGCTGTGCAACAGTCAACTGCATTTGGAACTTCTCTAGCACGCATCATTATTTTTACATAAGCTTTATCAATATTCACAAAACGTTTTGCTTCCATAGGTAGTTGCTTTGAAATATCACCACCTACAAATACGGCTTCCAAATATATCCATAGATTCTGAACTACAAGCCATTTTTCTTATATATTTCCAGTACTTACAAGTTTCCAAAGCCAAAGTTGTATATCTTTTTTAAAGATGCTAATGAGTTCATTACCATAAGGCTGTCCTCTATCAACGATATAAAAAACTAATGTTTCGGCTCCTCGGCTCTCCACGATTTCTGAATTGACCCAATTGCAAGTTTAAAGTGGACCAATCAGTAACAATTTGTTTTAGTTTTGCCTCTATGTCTAGTTCCTTTCCAGCTTCTACACAAATATCTTCGACGTCTTCTTTAAATTTCAATATTGGTGCTTTAAGTAACTTTCCAAGAGTAAATTTTGGATCATTTGGATCGAAGTTTGTATCAAAAAGAGCATTTAATCGGACCCAGTGACGCTCTTTCATTGCTTTATTCAATACTCATGTAGGCGGTTATCATGACTGTTTTAGCTGTACCTTGCTCTCCTATAAGCAGTACTTGCCTTAATTGTTTGGCACTATTGTGAATTAGAAAAGCAGTGCGAACATTATCGACGTTAGGTATTAAAATTGACGCAAATTCGGGTATATCATCTTCTGGAAAATGGAACAATTCTACACGCATATTCCAATGTTGCCAAACACCGTTCTCATCTACATAATATTCAAAAATTGTTTCTACTCCTGCACGCTTTGGCCACACTTTACAAAATATTTTTATACCCACCGACCATTGAAAATGGTCAAAAAAGGGTATACTAACTTTGTTCAAAATGTATGTAACAGGCATAAGGAGGCGTGGCAGACCCCATAAAGTATATATATTCTTGCTCAGGATCACTAGCCGAGTCGATTGAGACATGTCCGTCTGTCTGTCCGTCTGTCCGTCTGTTTGTTTGAGACAACAGATCTCAGCTATTAAAAAAGCTAGAGACACCAAATTTGGTATGAAGGTTCCTATATATTCGGGGCAGGTGAAGTTTATGTCAAATGTTTGATGCCACGCCCACCGCCTCCGCAAATCGGTAATTTACGATTATTAAGCAAAGTATTAAACTTATAAAGTTCTGCTTCGGTATGTATAAAGCTGAATGCAATATGAACTTATCCTCCAAATTACAATCCGATCGGACCAATAACACAGAAGTTATTAAAGTCAGCGTTTTCAGTACAAATGTTCGGTACGAGCGGCAGCCGGCGCGCTGCTTTGAGCAGTTGACGCCGACGTCGACGTTGCGTCGTTTCGCTTTACTCTTTACGCGCGTCGCTGTGTGAGTGCGAGCGAGTAAGCTATATGTAGTAGAAATATTTGTGCAGAATTCTCTGTTTGAAATTATGAGAATAGTTACACGTTTGTAACGGATTTAGAAAATTGGGAGAAGGGTATCTTACTGTCGGGCGCCCGACTGTAGCCTTACCTACTTGTTGTTGTATAAATTTTTATTCGACTTTTTATACCCTTCGACCATTGAAAATGGTCAAAAAAGGGTATACTAACTTTGTGCAAAATGTATGTAACAGGCATAAGGAGGCGTGGCAGATCCCATAAAGTATATATATTCTTGCTCAGGATCACTAGCCGAGTCGATTGAGACATGTCCGTCGGTCTGTCCGTCCGTCCGTCTGTCCGTCTGTATGAGACAACAGATCTCAGCTATTAAAAAAGCTAGATTTACCAAATTTGGCATGAAGGTTCCTATTAACCATAGGCAGATCAAGTTTATATCAAATTATTGATGCCACGCCCACCGCCCCCGCAAATCGGTTATTTGCGATTATTAAGCAAAGTATTAAACCCATAACAAAATATTTTTGTTGTATAAATTTTTATTCGACTTTTTATACCCTTCGACCATTGAAAATGGTCAAAAAAGGGTATACTTACTTTGTACAAAATGTATGTAACAGGCATAAGGAGGCGTGGCAGATCCCATAAAGTATATATATTCTTGCTCAGGATCACTAGCCGAGTCGATTGAGACATGTCCGTCGGTCTGTCCGTCCGTCCGTCTGTCCGCCTGTATGAGACAACAGATCTCAGCTATTAAAAAAGCTAGATTTACCAAATTTGGCATGAAGGTTCCTATTAACCATAGGCAGATCAAGTTTATATCAAATTATTGATGCCACGCCCACCGCCCCCGCAAATCGGTTATTTGCGATTATTAAGCAAAGTATTAAACCCATAACGTTCTGCTTTGGTATGTATAGAGCTAAATGCAATATGAACATATTCTCCAAATCCTTAACAGTCAAATCTATGAAATAGTTTAATAGAACCAAAAACTTATTATTCGTGCGTTTCATAGTTGTTTTATCAGAGCGACATTTCCTTAACGCATATTCCGCATCTTTAGTCCAAAGAAGTAAGACTCCAATTACACCAGCTTGACCACAAAATGAGGGAAATTCTTCAGCAAAATTAAATTCAGGATCATTAAGACTTACAGCCATTCCAGCAAGAATTGTTTTAATAGTGTCTTGCATTTCTTCAATCAATCTTCCTAACCAAAGTTCAACACTGTCTATAAACTGAACAGTATTTTCAAATTTAACCTTTTCATTGTTTGAAGAGTTCATGGCCTCAATTGAATCACTTGCTCTTTCTTGAAAGTCGACTGTGGATATTGCATCAAATATACTTAAAAAATGAAGCTGTATTGAAGAAGGATCAGACGCTTGTCCCAATATTTCTAAAAGTATTGGATCAGAGACAAAAAAAAAACGTGGAAATAAAAGCCTTTTTGATTCTAAATAACCTGTTAAGCTTTTTTGGCAAGTTTCCATCTGTTCAAATAATCAATTTAAGTTTATGCCTACTGATTCCTCTGCTGTGCAACAGTCAACTGCATTTGGAACTTCTCTAGCACGCATCATTATTATACCCTTCGACCATTGAAAATGGTCAAAAAAGGGTATACTAACTTTGTGCAAAATGTATGTAACAGGCATAAGGAGGCGTGGCAGACCCCATAAAGTATATATATTCTTGCTCAGGATCACTAGCCGAGTCGATTGAGACATGTCCGTCTGTCTGTCCGTCTGTCCGTCTGTCCGTCTGTTTGTTTGAGACAACAGATCTCAGCTATTAAAAAAGCTAGAGACACCAAATTTGGTATGAAGGTTCCTATATATTCGGGGCAGGTGAAGTTTATGTCAAAGGTTTGATGCCATGCCCACCGCCCCCGCAAATCGGTTATTTGCGATTATTAAGCAAAGTATTAAACCCATAATGTTCTGCTTTGGTATGTATAAAGCTGAATGCAATGTGAACATATCCTCCAAATTACAATCCGATCGGACCAATAACACAGAAGTTATTCAAGTCAACGTTTTCAGTACAAATGTTCCGTACGGGCAGCAGCTTGCGCGCTGCTTTGAGCAGTTGACGCCGACGTCGACGTTGCGTCGTGTCGCTTTACTCTTTACGCGCGTCGCTGTGTGAGTGCGAGCGAGTAAGCTATATGTAGTAGAAGAATTTGTGCAGAATTTTTGTTTGAAATTATGAGTATAGTTTCACGCTTGTAACGGATTTTAAAAATTGGGAGAAGGGTATCTTACTGTCGGGCGCCCGACTGTAGCTCTACCTACTTGTTTTTACATAAGCTTTATCAATATTCACAAAACGTTTTGCTTCCATAGGTAGTTGCTTTGAAATATCACCACCTACAAATACGGCTTCCAAATATATCCATAGATTCTGAACTACAAGCCATTTTTCTTATATATTTCCAGTACTTACAAGTTTCCAAAGCTAAAGTTGTATATCTTTTTTAAAGATGCTAATGAGTTCATTACCATAAGGCTGTCCTCTATCAACGATATAAAAAACTAATGTTTCGGCTCCTTTAAGAGTGAGCTCTCCACGATTTCTGAATTGACCCAATTGCAAGTTTAAAGTGGACCAATCAGTAACAATTTGTTTTAGTTTTGCCTCTATGTCTAGTTCCTTTCCAGCTTCAACACAAATATCTTCGACGTCTTCTTTAAATTTCAATATTGGTGCTTTAAGTAACTTTCCAAGAGTAAATTTTGGATCATTTAGATCGAAGTTTGTATCAAAAAGAGCATTTAATCGGACCCAGTGACGCTGTTTCATTGCTTTATTCAATACTCATGTAGGCGGTTATCATGACTGTTTTAGCTGTACCTTGCTACCTTGTATGAGACAACAGATCTCAGCTATTAAAAAAGCTAGATTTACCAAATTTGGCATGAAGGTTCCTATTAACCATAGGCAGATCAAGTTTATATCAAATTATTGATGCCACGCCCACCGCCCCCGCAAATCGGTTATTTGCGATTATTAAGCAAAGTATTAAACCCATAACAAAATATTTTTGTTGTATGAATTTTTATTCGACTTTTAAACCCTTCGACCATTGAAAATGGTCAAAAAAGGGTATACTAACTTTGTGCAAAATGTATGTAACAGGCATAAGGAGGCGTGGCAGATCCCATAAAGTATATATATTCTTGCTCAGGATCACTAGCCGAGTCGATTGAGACATGTCCGTCGGACTGTCCGTCCGTCCTTCTGTCCGTCTGTATGAGACAACAGATCTCAGCTATTAAAAAAGCTAGATTTACCAAATTTGGCATGAAGGTTCCTATTAACCATAGGCAGATCAAGTTTATATCAAATTATTAATGCCACGCTGGATGGATGTTTGACTAAAAATTCTTCAAATTTTTCTCGTTCTGTAAGTTCTAAAACTGCGCCTAATGACCACATAAGTGAAAATAAAAACATGAGCTGAAGAGCCCTTTCCCTTTGCGATGCTATTTCTAACAAAAGACCATCCAAAATATCTAACATTTGTCGAATGTAAATAGCCTCAAGTATTCGCATTTTGGCTACAAGCCTTGTTTGTAAAAACGTATGCGCATCGTCATATATTGCATCATAACATCTCTTTCATCTCCTTGTTGTTTCATTAACCAAGCCTCCATGTAAATTTTCCAGCTTAAGACAGAGGAGCTTGTAAATACCATACCAACACGACTGACAGTTGTAGGAGATGCATTATCAACATTATCAGGCTCAAAAACTAATTTTGAATTAGCAGCCATTTTTATACGATCTCCATTTGCCAAGGTTTAAGGTTTTCAATTCAAACTGCATTTACTGGACCATCTAGTACAACCCAGCAATTTTGATTTGCGTGAATTTTTAGGGAACGGCGCCATAAGGTTGAACATATTCCGTCAGTCCAATCATTTGTAGCTACATCTAAGCGTCCAAACATTTGTGGTGCGGTGATGGCTTTTGAATTCATTCTCATTTCCTTATGAATTCGTCCCATCCTCGTAAAACAACGAAGCATGCAAAGAGTGCAGCTTGTCTTTCCTGATCCAGTAGGTCATCTACTAATGAAACAAAAAGACCCTCATCTTCATCAATAAGTTTTGATACATTCATATCACGTAATACACGCATAACAAGCGTTTCCTCGGTATCATTTGGGTTCGATCGTTTTTGCGATCCATGAGTTCTTAAAACAGAAAGAATATTACGTAATCCAAAGTCATAATGTACTTGCTTAGACAATTGTTCCTCACAGAGTTTAAAATACATTTTCTTTAAAACCACAACTGGCCATTTTAACGCGAATTATAATCTGCCGATCCGGAACCATCATAGCCACAGTACGAAACATAATTTTTAGATTTTCTTGTAATTCCTGTCGACCTGGGTATCCGGGATTCATTGCAATGGATACTACAAACTTTGGATTGAGTAAAACATCATCACCATCCAAAAAAATAAACGAAGTTCGTTGCGGTATGCCTGATAAAAAAATATTATACAGAAACGAAAATAAATTTAAAAATTCTCTTATTAGCATATATTAGGGTAAAAATTCATGACATATTTATACCCTTCGACCATTGAAAATGGTCAAAAAAGGGTATACTAACTTTGTGCAAAATGTATGTAACAGGCATAAGGATGCGTGGCAGACCCCATAAAGTATATATATTTTTGCTCAGGATCATTAGCCGAGTCGATTGAGACATGTCCGTCTGTTTGTTTGAGACAACAGATCTTAGATATTGTTCGCGCCCTCTAATTGATTGTAGTACTTAAACTAGATTTATTTGACATCGTTAGCATTAAATTCACAAAGTAGTTAACATGAATTATCAATGTATGAGAAATGTAATCAACCTAACAGAAATGAATACTAGCTGTTGTAACTTAACGAAGAAGGAGATGTAAAACAGATGTATGATGAAATGAAGAAATAATGAAATTAGAAATTATATGTCGAATAGAGTTAGAGGCGAGCTGACGTGCGTTTTTATTCGAGAGGAAAACGCATTTATATGCAATATAAATCATTTATACGCTGCCTTGAGACTCTGGAGCGAACATTTGGCGCCTGAGCAGGCACTTTTGGATAAAGTTCAACCCGGATTGAAGCTCATTGCTGGAGCTTACAAATAGTTGAGGAGCTGCACCGGCTTAACTGCAACGTCAGCCTTGCGCAAAATTGTGGAGTTTTTTGTGAGTGACGATTTAATATTTCTTGCAGGCATTTAAATTCAAATTGAAGTGTGATTAAAATTGGTGTTTGGATTGGTGTCAGGTGTGAATTTGCAAGTTTAGAAAAATCAAGAACGGTTGTGCAGTGCTAAAAGGTACATACATACATTCGCCTACATAAATATATACAAACATTCTGCATTTTCGGATTCTTCTATATGGAAGCTGTACGTGCGTGTGTATGTATGTATGCTTATATACAGCAAGTACAACGGTAGTGCAATTGAACGGTAGCTTATTGAGTGCGGTTATCAACACTGTGACTTCCACTTAACCTTAACAGCACCCGTTCTTTGTGCGAACTTTCTTAGTGAAAGGCAATTGCAATTGAAATCGACAGGTGGTAAATAGTTTAAACGAATTACCGCGCAAGCAACTTGAGCTAGGCGCAATCCAATTTGTGTATTGGTGAACAATTCGTTTAAAGTTGATTTACGTGCTTGGTATTTTGCCCTTTTTTTTGTAGGGATATAAGTATTGTGTTTTTCTCTAAGTGTATTACGTTTCGCCATACATAAAGCAACGATTATGGCACCAAAGAAGGGTAAAGAAGCAGACATGTTTAGTGCAAGAACAGGCTTAGTGAATTCATTTAGGCGCAATACAAATTTTATTTTTAAAAATTTTGCTTCAATGACAGCTGCTGAGTTGGAAGCACGGCTCAGTTTAATAGAATCAAATTATAGCCAATATTGTACGGTTCAAGCCCGAATAGAGCTAGAGAGTGAGGATGCAAGTGATTATGATAGCAGGACAGAAGTTGAAGAGCTATATTGTGAAATAAAGGCCAAAATAGTAGCTTGCATTGCTCATACAAGTCGACACTCTGGAGGTAATGAATCGCTAGTCAGCGTACAAGTTCCGCGTTCGTCTAAGCTCCCTAACTTAAAATTACCTCAGTTTTTGGGAAATTTTACGGAGTGGACAAGTTGGTTCAATACATTCGTTTTGCTTATAGGTTCGGATATTGAACTTGACGACCTGTCCAAATTGATTCACTTGAGATCATCCCTTGGACCTGTACCTCTGAGTACTATCGATTGCTTAGAATTGACCGGTTGTAACTATAGTGTTTGCGCCGAAATAGGGCAAAAGCGTATTTTAAATTAATTTTTGTTTTGTTAAAATTGCCTGAATGAATTGAATTGAATTACCTGTTAAAATGTAAATAATATGGATAAAAGCTAAATGCTATGTATGTATCAAAGCTGAATGCTATAATTGAATTGTACGATACGATATGTAAGATAAACATCGATATGTAAGATAAAAAATCGAATGGTCCTCGACCAAAAAAGATATAGATTTGAAACCACGCAAAAACTTAACACGTCTGGTACAGTGTTAAGTTTTTGCGTGATGTCGAGAATATTCCGAGCGGGAAAAGGACTGTCGGAAACATTGGCGCCCGAGCAGGGACACTTGGAGAAAGTTCAAGTCCCATTGGCAATAATTGGAGCTCATCGTTGGAGCAACATTTTCATTGGCTCATCGTTGGAGCTACTATTCATCTTATTCGAGCTCATCGTTGGAGCTGAATTTGCACTTGGAGCAGACACCAGAAGGAGGCTTGGAGCTGCTTATAATATTGAAGCAGTGTCGGCTCTATCATCTTACTGTGAGTTGAATATAGCTTGGTGCTCCCAGAGTGGATTGCACGGCATATAGGCTACAGTTTGGTGTGTGCACTTCAATAAGTGTTAAATTCAACAAAAATAAAATAAAAAGTTGCATTTGGCAAAAGTGTGTGGTTATATGAAAAAATCATAGTCAGTGAACGGCTAGGTTCTATTGACAGGGTAAATTACATATGTATGTGCAGTTGTTGTTGTATCTATTATAATTGCATACTTAAGTAGAAGAACACGTGTGACCTTCAAATGATCATCAGCCAGAAACAGTAACACATAGAAGAAGTTGAGGAGAACGACAGAAGGAGAAAAATTTACTGTTACATTTTTTGCGCAAGTTAATCTCTCTCTTTTATGCGTTCACATGTTAAGAGGTGCTGCAACGACGCAATCAAGGAGAACAACGAAAAGAAAAATTTACTGTTGTATATTATGAGTGATTTAATTTCGTTTTTCTTTACATAAACGCTCAGCTTTGAGTGAATTTGCAATTTAGTAGTGCGAAATAATTGAGTGCATATTTGAGTTCTTATAAATTCTAACTGCTACTATTTGAGTGCAATTTTGAGCACAGTAGTTATTGAGTAGTAAAACATAAATTATATTTAAATTAACTGTGAAGAAAAAACTAAAATGGCTCCAAAAAGAGGAAATAAAGAGGAGTTCCACTCATCTCGTGAAAGTTTATTGTCTTCATTGAATCGCACTAAAATTTATATTGAAAATAACGGTGTGTCAGAGTTGGAAGCACGTTTAAGTTTGGTTGAATCAGTTTTTACTCAGCTGTGCAGTGTACAACAGCAAATTGAAATGAACAGCGATGATGTTAGTGAATTTGAAAATCGACATGAAATAGAAGATATTTATTGCGAAGTGAAATCATGAATATTGTCTCAATTGACACATAGAGGACGTCGCTCAATAACTGCAACAAGTCCATCTCCGAATTCTTCATTGTCCACTGTAGACTCTCGAGCTTCGAAGCTACCAAAATTAAAGCTACCAGAATTTAATGGGAATTTCACAGAGTGGACAAGCTGGTTAAATACTTTTTGTACTTTAATCGACGCAGATGGAGAAGTAGGTGACCTTTCTAAGTTTGTACATCTGAAATCGTGCTTAGGGCCAAATCTATTAGAAACTATTGAGTGCTTAGAGCTTTCGGCAGACAATTACAGAAGGGCCTTGCAACTGTTAAAAGATAGATTTGAGAACAAGTCTATAATAGTTCAAGCTCATGTAGACAAGCTATGCAATATCAATAAGCTTAAGCAGCCAACTTCTGAGGATTTGAGATTGTTGGTCGATAGAGTTAATGCACAATTGGAGGCACTTCGGTCATTAAATAAAGACAGCGAGATTTTAGAAGCATTGTTGTTCCACTTAATTCAAGATAAGCTCGATGATGAAACGCTAGAGAAATGGGAAAATGAATTCGATAATTCTCAGTTACCTTCTTGGAAGTTGCTTGCACAGTTTGTAATAAACAGGAGCATTAACATGGCTAGTCGAGAAGTAAGAAGACGCGGGTCCCCTAAGAAAATTAATAGTGGAAAAGAGCAAGTTTGTCAACTGTTGTGGAAGCTAGCCAAAATTCCTGCTATTGTTGTTCAGGATCGCATAATGTAAAGGTGTGTCAGAAATTCACATCGTTGAACCCTTTGCAAAGATAAATAAAGAAACATGGGTTGTGTGTTCGCTGTTTTAGCAAGCGACACCAAACAAAAGATTGTAAGGCACAAGCATGTACTATTTGCAATAAGCCACATCATGAATTATTACACAGAGACTCAGGAAACGCAAGAGCTCAATCGGTAGGTAATCCAGCCAACTTAACAGCCTTGCAGAGTGCTTTGTTGACCAATAGAGGGTCTAGTTATTTAGCTACTGCAGTCGTGTTGGTTGAAGATGCAAACGGCAAGGTTCGTAAATGTAGATGCGTATTA
Organism: Zaprionus kolodkinae; assembly: GCA_018901885.1. Classification (NCBI taxonomy): domain Eukaryota; kingdom Metazoa; phylum Arthropoda; class Insecta; order Diptera; family Drosophilidae; genus Zaprionus; species Zaprionus kolodkinae. The sequence goes on along the minus strand of JAEIFM010000494.1, from coordinate 95,110 downwards.
GACTCCGGTAGTCAAATTAATTTTGTGACTGCTCAATTCACCTCAGAATTAGGTTTGCGTATGAGTGAAACTCAATACACCCTTAATGGAATAGGAAACTGCAAATCTAATGTCATTGGTGAAGTGGAGACTACCATCAAATCCAGATTGACCAATTTTGAAGCAGTCGGAAACTTTATATAGTATAATCCCGTAGCTACAGACTCATTGAGGTCGCTCATACCTAGCAACATAATACTTGCTGACCCATTGTTTGATATGCCAGACGAAATAAACATGCTCATTGGAGTAAATTTATTCTTTAATTTAATCGTGGCAGGGCAAAGCAAAATGGGCCTAAACAAACCAATTCTTCAAAAATCCCTCTTAGGTTGGATAGTGGTAGGAGAATACATTTCAGATGAGAGTGTTGCTTTATTGGTTAGCAAAGTGGGTAATCAAAAACAACAAGACACAGAGCAGCTGCAAAATTTGGTGCAACAATTTTGGCTCTGTGAAGGAGTTGCTTATTCGTCAAAACAATTTACTGAAGCAGAGCAGCTTTGTGAGGATAAATTCGTGAGTACTGTAAAAAGGACAGATGGAAATCGCATTGTAGTTCGTCTGCCGTTCAAGCAGCCACGAGAAAAGCTGGGAGAGTCTTATAATATTGCCTTAAATAGGTTTCTAAATTTGGAAAGAAAACTTAACAGGCATCTTGAGCTAAAGAAAGAGTATGTGACGTTTATAGAGGAATACAAGGAATTAAATCACTTGGAAGAGCTATCTGATGTCGAAGTACGACAAGTGAAATATTTTATTCCGCATCATCCAGTAATTCGCCCAGAAAGTTTAACAACAAAATTGAGGGTTGTGTTTGATGCATCGTGTAAAACAAGCAAAGGTGTAGCCTTGAATGATACGATGTTGGTAGGACCCACCCTGCAGGCAGATTTATTTGACACTTTAGTTCGCTTTCGTTTCTATAGGTACGCGCTCACTGCGGATATATCTAAAATGTATCGTCAGATTTTGGTCGATCCCTCTGATTGCGACTATCAATGTATTTTATGGCGGGCTTGTAGCACTGAATCGATTAAAGTACTACGCCTTAAAACTGTTACCTATGGCACGAACTCAGCACCATTCTTGGCGGTGCGATGTTTGTACTTTTGGCAGATCAGTTTGGTAATCAATATCCATTAGCAGATGAAGCAGTGAGGCGTAATTTTTATATGGACGATATGCTATCTGGAGCAGATTCGTTGGCCCAACTGCTCCAGTTAAAGAAGGAAGTAACAGACTTATTGCAATTAGGGCGATTTGAACTTCACAAATGGCGGTCAAATGCCCAGTGGAACGAGAGCAATACTGCTACAGAACCATTAGAACTTCACACCACAAAGACGGCAAAGACTCTTGGAATTTATTGGTCTTCTAAAATTGACAATTTTCAGTTTTCGTATACTGCAAATGAATCCATCTTGATAACTAAGCGTGAGGTCTTGTCAGAGTTAGCGCAATTGTTCGACCCACTTGGGTTTCTGAGTCCGCTCCTGATTCTAGGAAAAATCTTTATGCAGGAGTTGTGGCTACTTAAGCAAGATTGGGATCAAGAATTGCCGACTAGTTATGCAACTCAATGGAAAAAGTATAGAAAGGAATTAGAAATTGTTCATAAGTGTTCATTGCCTCGAGCGGTAGTACCGGTAGAGACTGCAGTTGATAAAGTAGAGTTAATTGCATTTTCTGATGCTTCTTGTCGAGCTTTTGGAGCTGCAGTTTATGTTCGATGCATAGATATGCAGGGCGTCATATCAGTACATTTGTTGACAGCAAAATCCAAAGTAGCACCAGTTCGTATAGTATCGCTACCTCGCTTAGAGCCAGAAGGTGCCCGACTTTTGACTCAACTTGTGGATAAAATTAAAAATTGCGCGCCTAAATCAATTGATAGAGTTTGTTATTTCACCGATTCTACTATTGTTCTTAATTGGATTGGGTCTCATGCTAGTCGTTGGAATACATTCGTTGCTAATAGAGTCTCAATAATTCAAGAATTATCTAGAGTACAAGAATGGTATAAAATTGAATCAAAAACAAAATCCCGCAGATATTGTTTCTCGTGGTCTGTAAACGTTGGAATTAATGGACTCGTCGTTGTGGTGGCGTGGTCCAGAGTTTTTACAACATTCCGAAGATAGTTGGCCATTAATAGAATGGCAAGTCCCTAAGGAACTTCCAGAACAGCGCAGTACTCAATTTAGCTTATTAGCAAATGTTCGACTCATGCCCTCAGATTTAATATCTGGCTGCAAATATTCAAGGGATTTTTTAAAATTAAATAGGGTCTTTGCATATGTTTTTCGTTGGCGACAGCGTATCAGTAAAAATAATTCAATTCGATCAGAAACGCTTACAGCAACGGAATTAAAAGGAGGCTTAATTTATATTGTTGCCAATTTACAGGCTTTAAACTTTCACAATGAGATGAACAAGTTATTAGACAAAAAGCCAATCAAATCAGCCAAAATACAAGGGCTTAACCCGTTTATAATTAATTGGAAGGGTATAGAAATAATTCGTGTTGGTGGTAGACTAGCTCGTGCAAATATAGCATATAATGTGAGGCATCCCATACTTTTGCCAGGTAACCACATTGCTGTAAAAGCATTATTTGAGTACACACATCGAATCAATCTGCATGCCGGAGCGCACGCTTTGTGTGCGTTTATGCGACAACGATTCTGGGTCATTAATGCTAGAAAACTATCTCGGAGTACGGTGAGGAGTTGTATTATTTGTTTTCGACATCGACCAGTATTACATAAGCAATTAATGGGCTCTCTACCAGCAGGCCGAGTGCAAATAGGAGTGCACCCCTTTGAAAGAGCAGGTGTAGACTACGCTGGACCATTGTGGATGCATTTTAACCAAAGAGGAAAGCGTCCAGTGAAAGTGTATTTATGCGTCTTCGTGTGCTTTCTGACCAAGGCGTGCCATCTAGAGCTGGTGTCAGATCTTAGCACAAACGCTTTTATCGCTGCGCTTAAGCGATTTTTGCACGCCGCGGGATAACGAAAGAGCTGTTCTGCGACAACGCCACAAATTTCGTTGGTGCATCACGGGAGCTCAAGGAAATAGCCGATCGCTTGTGGAACGACAACAGCAGACACAACGTATTGGATCACTGCAGTCAGCTCGGCGTCAAATTTCACTTCATACCGCCAAGATCGCCCCATTTCGGGGGCTTATGGGAAAGTGCGGTGAAGGTAGCAAAACAGCTACTGAACAGAAGCGTCAATGGAACAACGTTAAACTATGAAGAGCTTGCTACAGTCATAGCTCAAGCAGAAGCAGTTATGAACTCTCGACCCTTATGTGCCTTGTCGTCCGATCCAAACGATTTTGAATCATTGACCCCAGGACATTTTTTAATTGGTCGACCTCTCAACACTCTACCGGAGCCATTCGACGACAGCATTTTTAAGATGAGTGCCACAAATCGATGGAAACGAATCGTTGCAGTCCAGCACGCATTTTGGAAGCGGTGGTCGCTGGAATATTTAACAACGCTACAAGAGAAGGCCAAGTGGAAGACCCCATACAAAAACCTGAAGGAAGGTGCTTTAGTTTTAATAGCAGAAGATAATATTCCACCAGGTCAATGGGCTTTAGGCCGTGTAGAAAAAATACATCCTGGTGCTGATGGAGCTGTTCGAGTGGTGACTGTGAGATGCAAATCAGGTCACTTTAAGCGCAACGTTCACAAGATCTGCCCGCTGCCCTTAGACGAAGACGAGGAAGACTTGTTGGAAGGAGCTTCCAAGGCCGGGAGTATGTTTGCGCCGAAATAGGGCAAAAGCGTATTTTAAATTAATTTTTTTTTGTTAAAATTGCCTGAATGAATTGAATTGAATTACCTGTAAAAATGTATATGGATAAAAGCTAAATGCTATATATGAATTATGTATGTATCAAAGCTGAATGCTATAATTGAATTGTACGATACGATATGTAAGATAAACATCGATATGTAAGATAAAAATCGAATGGTCCTCGACCAAAAAAGATATAGATTTGAAACCGAAGTTGCTTGTACCAGACGTGTTAAGTTTTTGCGTGATCTCGAGAATATTCCGAGCGGGAAAAAGGACTGGCGGAAACATATAGTAAAACGTTGCGACTGTTGCAGGATCGCTACGAAAACAAGTCTATTATTGTTCAAGCCCATATTAACGAATTGTTTAACTTGAAACGACTTAGGCAGGCTGATTCCGAAGCGGTGCGTATTATGGTAGACACAGTCAACTCTCAGTTGGTCGCGCTTAAGTCTATTAGAAAAGAACAAGGAATCCTTGATGCGATAATATTTCATTTAATTCGCAGCTAGCTTGATGACGAGACTATCGATAAGTGGGATGGTGAATGGGATTGCACTAAGAAGCCTTCGTGGACAACTTTGTCCCAGTGTTTGATGCATCGTGGAATGAATTTAGCAAATCGAGAAGCGCGTTGATCAAACAACAGTAGAGCGACATTCAATAAGAACGAGCCTAAAAGGGCCAGCTTAGCTGCGACAATTGGCAGCAACGTTTGTAATACAAGTTTGTGTTATCACTGCTCTGGGCCGCATGGTTTGAAGGCGTGCCCAAAGTTCAAACAATTGTCAGAAATGCAGAGATATAATGAGGTAAAGAAATTAGGTCTCTGTTTTGTATGCTTTAGTAAGCGCCATTCTACTAGAGGTTGCAGCGCGCAGCATTTTAGTATTTGCAATAAGCCCCATCATGACTTACAACATCGAGCAAACAGAGATGTCGTATCGAACTCTCATGCAGCACAAGAATTAAGTTATTTACATAGCTCACTCTTAAGGGGAACTTCGACCAATTTTTTGGCAACTGCGATCGTTTTTGTAAGGAACAGCAAGGGAAATTATGATTGCTTTAAATGCGTTTTGGCTTCTGGAAGTCAGCTGAATTTTGTTACATCAAGGTTTGTATCTAAATTGGGGCTGCAAATGCAAGACTCACGGATGTGTGGAATTGGCAATTCAACTTCGCAAATTGTAGGTGAAGTTCAAGCCACAATTAAATCTAGAGTGACGCGTTTGTCTACTACCCCCAATTTTTATGTGTTGCCGGAAATCACCAAATATAATCCTTCCGTGTTGCTTTAGATGTCAACGGCCAAATTCCTCAAGGGATAACAGTTGCTGACCCAACCGTTAACTCTGCTCAAAGCATTGGGGGTTTCCATTTTCTTTAAGTTGATTGTGGCTGGTCAGATCAAGCTGGACCAAACATGCCAATCTTGCAACGATCGTTGTTTGGCTGGATAGTCGTTGGGGAATTTACGCCCACAACAGGAGTCTCGTTTCTAGTGAATGAAGCTAAAAAAGGGCCATCGGAGCTAGATGAGTTGCATGACTTAGTGCAAAGGTTTTGGAGGTTTGATGAGTTGCCCGAGGTCGCGGATAAATTCACTATTGAGGAACGGCAGTGCAAAACTCACTTTGCGTCAAATGTCAGGCAGTTGGAGTCTGGGCGGCTAGTGGTTACACTACCTTTTAAAGAGCCTAAGGTATCGTTAGGCGACACGTAGAAAATCGCACTTTCGCGATTTTTGAACTTAGAACGCAAATTATGTCGTCAGCCTGCGTTTAAGCAGCATATGTTGATTTCATTGAGGAATACACCAGCTTGGGTCATTTAGAAATATTGGAGGACTCCAAAATACAAGAAGTTCAGTATTTTTTACCACATCATCCAGTTGTTCGACCTGATAGTCTGACGACTAAATTGCGAGTAGCTTTTGACGCGTCATGCAAGTCCAGCAATGGTGTGTCCCTCAACGATACCATGTTGGTGGGACCAACTTTACAACCCGATTCAGATTCTATAAGTACGCGCTGTCGGCTGACATAGCAAAAATGTACAGACAAAGTTTAGTCACAGAATCTCAGCGAAATTATCAGTGTATACTGTGGCGCTCGAACTCTGCGGATCCTATTAAGGTGTTGCGGCTGAAAACTATCACTTATGGAACAAATTCCACTCCTTTTCTCGCAGTACGCTATCTTTATTATTTAGCAGAGAAATTTTGTGAACAATTCCCGTTAGCGGCTAAGGCCATAAATAAAAACTTTTACATGGATGATATGCTATGTGGTGCAGACTCGATAGCTGAGCTTTTAGAGCTTAAGCGAGAGGCAACGGAAATATTAGAGAAAGGTGGATTCGAGTTGCGTAAATGGCGTAGTAATTATGAGCAAATCTCTCAACCTGCTGAGCCGTTTACGCTGAAAACAGAAGATGCAGCCAAGACACTTGGAATATATTGGACGAGTGGCGTTGATAGGTTTCAGTTCTCTTATAATATCAAATACTGTTCAACCATTACCAAGCGTACAGTGTTGTCAGAGCTGGCTCAAGTGTTTGATCCTCTAGGATTCTTGAGTCCAATTCTGATCCTAGGCAAGATCTTTGTTCAGGAGCTCTGGTTGTTGAAGCAGGATTGGGACGAGGAACTTTCGTCTGCCGTTCAAGCAGCCACGAGAAAAGCTGGGAGAGTCTTATAATATTGCCTTAAATAGGTTTCTAAATTTGGAAAGAAAACTTAACAGGCATCTTGAGCTAAAGAAAGAGTATGTGACGTTTATAGAGGAATACAAGGAATTAAATCACTTGGAAGAGCTATCTGATGTCGAAGTACGACAAGTGAAATATTTTATTCCGCATCATCCAGTAATTCGCCCAGAAAGTTTAACAACAAAATTGAGGGTTGTGTTTGATGCATCGTGTAAAACAAGCAATGGTGTAGCCTTGAATGATACGATGTTGGTAGGACCCACCCTGCAGGCAGATTTATTTGACACTTTAGTTCGCTTTCGTTTCTATAGGTACGCGCTCACTGCGGATATATCTAAAATGTATCGTCAGATTTTGGTCGATCCCTCTGATTGCGACTATCAATGTATTTTATGGCGGGCTTGTAGCACTGAATCGATTAAAGTACTACGCCTTAAAACTTAAAACTCAGCACCATTCTTGGCGGTGCGATGTTTGTACTATTTGGCAGATCAGTTTGGTAATCAATATCCATTAGCAGATGAAGCAGTGAGGCGTAATTTTTATATGGACGATATGCTATCTGGAGCAGATTCGTTGGCCCAACTGCTCCAGTTAAAGAAGGAAGTAACAGACTTATTGCAATTAGGGCGATTTGAACTTCACAAATGGCGGTCAAATGCCCAGTGGAACGAGAGCAATACTGCTACAGAACCATTAGAACTTCACACCACAAAGACGGCAAAGACTCTTGGAATTTATTGGTCTTCTAAAATTGACAATTTTCAGTTTTCGTATACTGCAAATGAATCCATCTTGATAACTAAGCGTGAGGTCTTGTCAGAGTTAGCGCAATTGTTCGACCCACTTGGGTTTCTGAGTCCGCTCCTGATTCTAGGAAAAATCTTTATGCAGGAGTTGTGGCTACTTAAGCAAGATTGGGATCAAGAATTGCCGACTAGTTATGCAACTCAATGGAAAAAGTATAGAAAGGAATTAGAAATTGTTCATAAGTGTTCATTGCCGGTACTAACCGGTAGAGACTGCAGTTGATAAAGTAGAGTTAATTGGATTTTCTGATGCTTCTTGTCGAGCTTTTGGAGCTGCAGTTTATGTTCGATGCATAGATATGCAGGGCGTCATATCAGTACATTTGTTGACAGCAAAATCCAAAGTAGCACCAGTTCGTATAGTATCGCTACCTCGCTTAGAGCTAGAAGGTGCCCGACTTTTGACTCAACTTGTGGACAAAATTAAAAATTGCGCGCCTAAATCAATTGATAGAGTTTGTTATTTCACCGATTCTACTATTGTTCTTAATTGGATTGGGTCTCATGCTAGTCGTTGGAATACATTCGTTGCTAATAGAGTCTCAATAATTCAAGAATTATCTAGAGTACAAGAATGGTATAAAATTGAATCAAAACAAAATCCCGCAGACATTGTTTCTCGTGGTCTGTAAACGTTGGAATTAATGGACTCGTCGTTGTGGTGGCGTGGTCCAGAGTTTTTACAACATTCCGAAGATAGTTGGCCATTAATAGAATGGCAAGTCCCTAAGGAACTTCCAGAACAGCGCAGTACTCAATTTAGCTTATTAGCAAATGTTCGACTCATGCCCTCAGATTTAATATCTGGCTGCAAATATTCAAGGGATTTTTTAAAATTGCATATGTTTTTCGTTGGCGACAGCGTATCAGTAAAAAATAATTCAATTCGATCAGAAACGCTTACAGCAACGGAATTAAAAGGAGGCTTAATTTATATTGTTGCCAATTTACAGGCTTTAAACTTTCACAATGAGATGAACAAGTTATTAGACAAAAAAGCCAATCAAATCAGCCAAAATACAAGGGCTTAACCCGTTTATAATTAATTGGAAGGGTATAGAAATAATTCGTGTTGGTGGTAGACTAGCTCGTGCAAATATAGCATATAATGTAAGGCATCCCATACTTTTGCCAGGTAACCACATTGCTGCAAAAGCATTATTTGAGTACACACATCGAATCAATCTGCATGCCGGAGCGCACGCTTTGTGTGCTTTTATGCGACAACGATTCTGGATCATTAATGCTAGAAAACTATCTCGGAGTACGGTGAGGAGTTGTATTATTTGTTTTCGACATCGACCAGTATTACATAAGCAATTAATGGGCTCTCTACCAGCAGGCCGAGTGCAAATAGGAGTGCACCCCTTTGAAAGAGCAGGTGTAGACTACGCTGGACCATTGTGGATGCATTTTAACCAAAGAGGAAAACGTCCAGTGAAAGTGTATTTATGCGTCTTCGTGTGCTTTCTGACCAAGGCGTGCCATCTAGAGCTGGTGTCAGATCTTAGCACAAACGCTTTTATCGCTGCGCTTAAGCGATTTTTTGCACGCCGCGGGATAACGAAAGAGCTGTTCTGCGACAACGCCACAAATTTCGTTGGTGCATCACGGGAGCTCAAGGAAATAGCCGATCGCTTGTGGAACGACAACAGCAGACACAACGTATTGGATCACTGCAGTCAGCTCGGCGTCAAATTTCACTTCATACCGCCAAGATCGCCCCATTTCGGGGGCTTATGGGAAAGTGCGGTGAAGGTAGCAAAACAGCTACTGAGCAGAAGCGTCAATGGAACAACGTTAAACTATGAAGAGCTTGCTACAGTCATAGCTCAAGCAGAAGCAGTTATGAACTCTCGACCCTTATGTGCCTTGTCGTCCGATCCAAACGATTTTGAATCATTGACCCCAGGACATTTTTTAATTGGTCGACCTCTCAACACTCTACCGGAGCCATTCGACGACAGCATTTTTAAGATGAGTGCCACAAATCGATGGAAATGAATCGTTGCAGTCCAGCACGCATTTTGGAAGCGGTGGTCGCTGGAATATTTAACAACGCTACAAGAGAAGGCCAAGTGGAAGACCCCATACAAAAACCTGAAGGAAGGTGCTTTAGTTTTAATAGCAGAAGATAATATTCCACCAGGTCAATGGGCTTTAGGCCGTGTAGAAAAAATACATCCTGGTGCTGATGGAGCTGTTCGAGTGGTGACTGTGAGATGCAAATCAGGTCACTTTAAGCGCAACGTTCACAAGATCTGCCCGCTGCCCTTAGACGAAGACGAGGAAGACTTGTTGGAAGGAGCTTCCAAGGCCGGGAGTATGTTTGCGCCGAAATAGGGCAAAAGCGTATTTTAAATTAATTTTTGTTTTGTTAAAATTGCCTGAATGAATTGAATTGAATTACCTGTAAAAATGTATATGGATAAAAGCTAAATGCTATATATGAATTATGTATGTATCAAAGCTGAATGCTATAATTGAATTGTACGATACGATATGTAAGATAAACATCGATATGTAAGATAAAAAATCGAATGGTCCTCGACCAAAAAAGATATAGATTTGAAACCGAAGTTGCTTGTACCAGACGTGTTAAGTTTTTGCGTGATCTCGAGAATATTCCGAGCGGGAAAAGGACTGGCGGAAACATATAGTAAAACGTTGCGACTGTTGCAGGATCGCTACGAAAACAAGTCTATTATTGTTCAAGCCCATATTAACGAATTGTTTAACTTGAAACGACTTAGGCAGGCTGATTCCGAAGCGCTGCGTATTATGGTAGACACAGTCAACTCTCAGTTGGTCGCGCTTAAGTCTATTAGAAAAGAACAAGGAATCCTTGATGCGATAATATTTCATTTAATTCGCAGCTAGCTTGATGACGAGACTATCGATAAGTGGGATGGTGAATGGGATTGCACTAAGATGCCTTCGTGGACAACTTTGTCCCAGTGTTTGATGCATCGTGGAATGAATTTAGCAAATCGAGAAGCGCGTCGATCAAACAACAGTAGAGCGACATTCAATAAGAACGAGCCTAAAAGGGCCAGCTTAGCTGCGACAATTGGCAGCAACGTTTGTAATACAAGTTTGTGTTATCACTGCTCTGGGCCGCATGGTTTGAAGGCGTGCCCAAAGTTCAAACAATTGTCAGAAATGCAGAGATATAATGAGGTAAAGAAATTAGGTCTCTGTTTTGTATGCTTTAGTAAGCGCCATTCTACTAGAGGTTGCAGCGCGCAGCATTGTAGTATTTGCAATAAGCCCCATCATGACTTACAACATCGAGCAAACAGAGATGTCGTATCTAACTCTCATGCAGCTCAAGAATTAAGTTCTTTACATAGCTCACTCTTAAGGGGAACTTCGACCAATTTTTTGGCAACTGCGATCGTTTTTGTAAGGAACAGCAAGGGAAATTATGATTGCTTTAAATGCGTTTTGGCTTCTGGAAGTCAGCTGAATTTTGTTACATCAAGGTTTGTATCTAAATTGGGGCTGCAAATGCAAGACTCACGGATGTGTCTTAGTGGATTTGGCAATTCAACTTCGCAAATTGTAGGTGAAGTTCAAGCCACAATTAAATCTAGAGTGACGCGTTTGCCTTCTACCCCCAATTTTTATGTGTTGCCGGAAATCACCCAATATAATCCTTCCTGTTCTGCTTTAGATGTCAACGGCCAAATTCCTCAAGGGATAACACTTGCTGACCCAACCGTTAACTCTGCTCAAAGCATTGACATGTTGCTGGGGGTTTCCATTTTCTTTAAGTTGATTGTGGCTGGTCAGATCAAGCTGGACCAAACATGCCAATCTTGCAACGATCGTTGTTTGGCTGGATAGTCGTTGGGGAATTTACGCCCACAACAGGAGTCTCGTTGCTAGTGAATGAAGCTAAAAAAGGGCCATCGGAGCTAGATGAGTTGCATGACTTAGTGCAAAGGTTTTGGAGGTTTGATGAGTTGCCCGAGGTCGCGGATAAATTCACTATTGAGGAACGGCAGTGCAAAACTCACTTTGCGTCAAATGTCAGGCAGTTGGAGTCTGGGCGGCTAGTGGTTACACTACCTTTTAAAGAGCCTAAGGTATCGTTAGGCGACACGTAGAAAATCGCACTTTCGCGATTTTTAAACTTAGAACGCAAATTATGTCGTCAGCCTGCGTTTAAGCAGCATATGTTGATTTCATTGAGGAATACACCAGCTTGGGTCATTTAGAAATATTGGAGGACTCCAAAATACAAGAAGTTCAGTATTTTTTACCACATCATCCAGTTGTTCGACCTGATAGTCTGACGACTAAATTGCGAGTAGCTTTTGACGCGTCATGCAAGTCCAGCAATGGTGTGTCCCTCAACGATACCATGTTGGTGGGACCAACTTTACAACCCGAGTTGTTTGAGACACTGACGCGATTCAGATTCTATAAGTACGCGCTGTCGGCTGACATAGCAAAAATGTACAGACAAAGTTTAGTCACAGAATCTCACCGAAATTATCAGTGTATACTGTGGCGCTCGAACTCTGCGGATCCTATTAAGGTGTTGCGGCTGAAAACTGTCACTTATGGAACAAATTCCACTCCTTTTCTCGCAGTACGCTATCTTTATTATTTAGCAGAGAAATTTTGTGAACAATTCCCGTTAGCGGCTAAGGCCATAAATAAAAACTTTTACATGGATGATATGCTATGTGGTGCAGACTCAATAGCTGAGCTTTTAGAGCTTAAGCGAGAGGCAACGGAAATATTAGAGAAAGGTGGATTCGAGTTGCGTAAATGGCGTAGTAATTATGAGCAAATCTCTCAACCTGCTGAGCCGTTTACGCTGAAAACAGAAGATGCAGCCAAGACACTTGGAATATATTGGACGAGTGGCGTTGATAGGTTTCAGTTCTCTTATAATATCAAATACTGTTCAACCATTACCAAGCGTACAGTGTTGTCAGAGCTGGCTCAAGTGTTTGATCCTCTAGGATTCTTGAGTCCAATTCTGATCCTAGGCAAGATCTTTGTTCAGGAGCTCTGGTTGTTGAAGCAGGATTGGGACGAGGAACTTTCCCCCAGGTATGCTATTCAATGGAGCAAGTACAGAGAAGAGTTAAAAATAATTGATCAATGTTCCTTACCTCGCTCAGTCGTACCAGTTGAAGCGGAGGTAGATACATTGGAGCTTTTCGGATTCTCAGATGCATCGAATCGGGCTTACGGCGGAGCTGTATACTCTCGCCTAAAAGACAAGGCAGGCCAAGTGACCGTGCGATTGGTAGCCGCCATATCAAAGGTTTCGCCAGTTAGAGCGTCCTCTCTACCTCGATTAGAATTGCAAGGAGCTGAGATTATGACCAAACTGATGGCAAAGGTTTGCTCTAGCATTCATCTTAAGGTATCCCAGATAGCATATTTCACAGAATCCACAATTGTAATAAACAATTAACTAAATCCAGCAGATATTGTATCTAGGGGATTGTACCCAACTGACTTACACAATTCAGAGTTGTGGTGGCATGGCCTCCAATTTCTAAAAGATGTTCAAGATACTTGGCGATCAGAGCGTTGGAAGAACGACGAACCGATGCCAGAGCAAAGAAAAACAACATTTTCCTTAGCGGCGAGTATAAGCCATAATAATCACAATGATAAAGTCAGCACAAATAAATTTGCAAATGATTTTCTTAAGCTGCAGCGAGTATTTGGGTTCATATTTCGTTGGCGCAAACGCACTATGAAAGTAACTACTCAGAAACTGAGTGCGCTAACCGCAGCAGAATTATCAGGAGGCCTTCGGTACATTGTATTTATTTTACAAAACAGTATGTTGCGTGAGGAATTCACTAAGTTGAGGCAAAGAAAACAAATTAATTCAGCAAAAATACAATGCTTGAATCCTTTCATATCGGAAGAGGAGGGTATACCCATAATTCGAGTAGGTGGTCGCTTAGGCAAGGCAGAGTTAGCATTTGACACCAAGCATCCAATTTTTCTACTTTCTAATAATCCAGTGATCAATGCGCTGGTAAAACACACACATCATTTGAATTTACATGCCGGAGTTCTAGCTCTTTACGCTTTTTTGCGGCAGAAGTATTGGATTGTGAATTGCAGGAAGCTAGCTCGCAAGATTGTGCGAGGCTGCGTTACATGTTTTCGCCTGAGTCCAGTTCTAGCAACACAGCTAATGGGTGACCTACCTACGAGGCGTGTGAGCGGCAATAACTACCCATTTCAACGTGCTGGTCTGGACTTTGCGGGTCCTATCTGGATGCATTTCAACATGCGTGGCAAGCGGCCTGTAAAGGTTTACCTCTGCGTATTCGTGTGCTTCCTTACAAAGGCATGCCACTTGGAAATCGTTTCTGATCTAAGTGCCAATGTCTTCATCGCTGCATTGAAACGATTTTTTGCCCGTCGAGGACTCAGCACGGATTTGTATTGTGACAACGCCACAAACTTTGTGGGCGCCTTACCTAAATCGAGGTCTGGAAGAGTTGGACAAATGTACAGTGGTTGACGAGTGCACCAAGCGAGGAGTGCAGTTTCACTTCCTCCCGCCACGTTCCCCCCATTTCGGAGGACTTTGGGAAAGTGCAGTAAAGGTTGCGAAGCAACTGCTATTGAAAAGTGCGAACAGTACATCGCTAAACTTCAAAAGCGGCACACTTAAACGAAACATACACAAAATATGCCCTTTGCCTTTGGAGGAGGAATCGGTCATGTAAGGTTGGAAGGAGCTTCCAAGGCGGGGAGAATGTTCGCGCCCTTTAATTGATTGTAGTACTTAAACTAGATTTATTTGGCATCGTTATCATTAAATTCACAGAGTAGTTAACATGAATTATCAATGTATGAGAAATGTAATCAACGTAACAAAAAAGAATACTAGCTGTTGTAACTTAACGAAGAAGGAAATGTAAAACAGATGTATGGTGAAATAAAGAAATAATGAAATTAGAAATCGAATAGAGTTAGAGGCGAGCTGACGTGCGTTTATATTTGAGAGGAAAACGGATTTATATGCAATATAACTCATATAGTATATATATTCTTGCTCAAGATCACTAGCCGAGTCGATTGAGGTATATCCGTCTGTCTGTCCGTCTGCATGAGGCAACAGATCTCAGCTATTAAAAAAGCTAGAGAGACCAACTTTGGCGTGAAGGTCTCTATAAACCATAGGCAGATGAAGTTTATATCAAATGTTAAAATGTTAATTTGTGATTATTAAGCAAAGTATTATATTCATTACGTTCTGTTTCAGTATACCCAAAAGCTATATACAATATGAATATATCCTTCAAATTACAATCCGATCGGACCAATAACACAAAATGTATTTAAGTCAACATTTTCAGAACAAATGCTCGGTACGAGCAGCAGCCTGCGCACTGCTATGAGCAGTTAACGTCGACGTTGCGTCGTGTTCCTTTACCCTTTACGCGCGTTGTGTGTGTGTGTGAGAGCGAGTAAGCCATATATATTAGATGAGTTATGCAGAATTCTCTGTCTGAAATCATGGGTGTGTTAACATGTTTGGTACGGATCAGAGAACTGCAACACGCATGCATACACAACAGAGAACTGCAACACGCATGCATACACAACACTCAAAAATGAATGAGATTTTTGCCACTCGGTATTCATTTTGCACAGGCCGCACATAGCACAAGCCTCAAGCCACTTAAGCCTCTAAAAGCGGGAGACTCTAAAAGCAAGAGACGCAAAAAGGCAGGAGACGCAAAAGGCTTGTACGTTTTGGCAAAAAACACTAGTAGTGCGGTACGTTTTGGCAAAAACCACTTGTAGTGGTGGTACGTTTTGGCAAAAAACACTTGTAGTGCAAGAACATTTTGGCAAAAAAGACAAGAGACGCTTGTCCAAAGGCTCGGTAGGCTCGGTAGGTAGAGACAGCAGCATAAGGGTCGGGGCATACAAATTTGTTCGAGAACGTTCGGTTTTCCCTTTCTGCTAGTGCGTTTTTGGGTTACCCCTTCCACTTCTGTTCTATTAATAGACACATAAGTAGGTATAGAAAAAAAAAACCCGAGGCCGATGCATTTCAATTTCTACTTGTTCCTTTACCCCTTCCACAAAATAAGCGAGGCACGCGCTAGAGAAAGGGAAAACCGAACGTTCTCGAACAAATTTGTATGCCCCTCCCCTTATGCTGCTGTCTCTACCTACCGAGCCTACCGAGCCTTTGGACAAGCGTCTCTTGTCTTTTTTGCCAAAATGTTCTTGCACTACAAGTGTTTTTTGCCAAAACGTACCACCACTACAAGTGTTTTTTGCCAAAACGTACCGCACTACTAGTGTTTTTTGCCAAAACGTACAAGCCTTTTTGCGTCTCCTGCCTTTTGCGTCTCTTGCTTTTAGAGTCTCCCGCTTTTAGAGGCTTAAGTGGCTTGAGGCTTGTGCTATGTGCGGCCTGTGCAAAATGAACACCGAGTGGCAAAAATCTCATTCATTTTTGAGTGGCTTGTTGTGCATGCATGCATGTTGCAGTTCTCTGGTCCAAACACATATGAAAACATATAAAACATGACCATGTCATTTTTTGGGGCTTTGAAAATTCTTGTGTTTTTTTAAGGTTAAGTCAAAAATTAGACGCGCAGGATACAGTTTGATTAACAAAATTTGATTAAGGCCATGAGAAACAAGTAGGTAAGGCTACAGTCGGGCGCCCGACAGTAAGATACCCTTCTCCCAATTTTCCAAATACGTTACAAACGTGTAACCACACTAATAATTCCAAACAGAAATTTCTGCACAAAAACTTTTAATACATATAGCTTACTCGCTCGCACTCACACAGCGACGCGCGTAAAGAGTAAAGCGACACGACGCAACGCCGACGTCGGCGTCAACTGCTTGAAGCAGCGCGTCGGCTGCTGCTCGTACCAAACATTTGTACTGAAAACGTTGACTTTAATAACTTCTGTGTTATTGATCCGATCGGATTGTAATTTGAAGAATATGTTCATATTGCATTCAGCTTTATACATACCAAAGTATAACTTTATAGGTTCATTACTTTGCTTAATAATCGTAAATAACCGGTTTGCGGGGGCGGTGGGCGTGGCATCAAACATTTGACATAAACTTCTCCTGCCCCGAATATATAGGAACCTTCACACCAAATTTGGTGTCTCTAGCTTTTTTAATAGCTAAGATCTGTTGTCTCAAACAAACAGACGGCCAGACGGATAGACGGACAGACGGACAGACAAACGGACATGTCTCAATCGACTCGGCTAGTGATCCTGAGCAAGAATATATATACTTTATGGGGTCTGCCACGCCTCGTTATGCCTGTTACATACATTTTGCACAAAGTTAGTATACCCTTTTTTGACCATTTTCAATGGTCGAAGGGTATACAAATGTATTGTATGATTCCATATAATTTTGCCGTAATGGCGAATTTCCGACTATGGATTCATATTCAGCGACCCAAAATACATATATATGCATATGCTGCACGCCCTTATAAAGACAAACATGTTATTTTGGGGAGTTTTGCAATTAACTCATACTTATACTTTTAAATAGATAATTCTGCACGAGCGCGCAGGCTGCTGCTCGTACCGAACATTTGTACTGAAAATGTTGACTTGAGTAACTTCTGTGTTATTGGTCCGATCGGATTGTAATTTAAGGAATATGTTCATATTGCATTCAGCTTTATACATACCAAAGCAGAACGTTATGCGTTTAATACTTTGCTTCATAATCGCAAAAAACCGATTTGCGAGGGCGGCGGGCGTGGTATCAAACATTTGATATAAACTTTATCTGCCTATGACGGACAGACGGACGGACGGACAGACGGACAGACAGACGGACATGGCTCAGTCGACTCGGCTAGTGATCCTGAGCAAGAATATATATCCTTTAGGGGGTCTGCCACGCCTCCTTATGCCTGTTACATACATTTTGCACAAAGTAAGTATACCTTTTTTTGACCATTTTCAATGGTCGAAGGGTATAAAAATAAGGTCTAGCAATAAACATGGAGAAAATATGTAAATAAAATATAAAGTTTAAAGCTGCCACTAAATTAAATAAAATTTTTCCCACAAAAAAAACTACACGCTTCTTCTGTCCGTCCGTCCGTCTGTCCGTCTGTATGAGACAACAGATCTCAGCTATTAAAAAAGCTAGAGATACCAAATTTGGCATGAAGTTTCCTATAAATCATAGGCAGATCAAGTTTATATCAAATGTTTGATGCCACGCCCACCGCCCCCGCAAATCGGTTTTTTGCGATTATGAAGCAAAGTATTAAACCCATAACGTTCTGCTTTGGTATGTATAAAGCTGAATGCAATATGAACATATTCCTTCAAAATCAATCCGATCGGATCAATAACACAGAAGTTATTCAAGTCAACGTTTTCAGTACAAATGTTCGGTACGAGCAGCAGCCTGCGCGCTGTTTTGAGCAGTTGACGTCGACGTCGACGTTGCATCGTGTCGCTTTACTCTTTACGCGCGTCGCTGTGTGAGGGCAAGCGAGTAAGCTGTATGTACTAGAAGGATTTTTGCAGAATTCTCTACACGTTTGTAACGGATTTATGCACTTGTTAAATTATTTATTTATACAATTTCGTTTAATATTTCAGTGTCATGTCAGGTTATAATTTTAAATTGTTTAAATGTTAGGTGTATTATTTAATAATGGAATAAATTAATTATAATAATTGAACCCGAACTAATGTAATCTCTGTAAGGGGTCGCCATTCAAGATGCACCCACAGGAATGGGCGACGAAAGGCAGGGCGGGCTAAACTGGCCACGTAACATCTGGGTGCCAACCTTATACTCCAGTTTGCCGATATTATCCATGCAAAGTGAAGGGTTGCAGGTATCTCTCCGACGTCTTAGTTCGTCATCGTCAGCACGTTATATTATATAAATTATATTGTAGGCCTTGGACTTGGCCATTTTAAGGATCGCCACCCCTTAGCAGACGAGCTGGATCCGGAAATTGAAACGTGCGGTCAAGTCATAAAGTCCAACAGCCTATAGGGAATGGCAACCAATTGCCAACTGTTACAATTATACTTTATTTTGGCGCCCAACTATGGGGCTCGACTTTGGTAGGACTCACTAATGCAACCCAAAAGTTTTCTATAATTTTAAATTTTCTGTCCATTGCCACTGTCACAAATAGATGGAATGCATTTAATTTGCAGCATGCGGAAAATGCCCACTGTTGATGGCAAGGTATTGGTCTCTCTTCAAGCTGAAATTTGATACGACCAATTTGGATTCTCGATACAAAGATTAAGGATTTGTCGAGCCAGGAGGTACGGGTTAAATTGTCAGTCTTGAACATTATCGCTTCGAGTTGTAGATCGGTCCTGAAGGGTGCTGTTGGATGGATTCAAGTAGCTGATTATAAATTATGGCTAGCCAGCAACATCAAAGTTCAACAGAGTTTTGCTCACACGAGTGATTTTTATTTAATCAACATTTTTTCGATATACGCAAACAAAAGTATTAGGAATAAAGAGATTACAGCAGTGAGGGTTCAATTTACTTTATGAATTTTATTATTTTATTTATTACAATTTTATAAGTGTGTGATTTGTTTTTTGAATAATTATTATATTTTATTTTTGTCCTTTATTTGAATGAATTTGAATAATTAAATTTATACAAATTTTTTTTAAATCGATTCATTATTTTTATTTTGTCTAGTACTTGAATGATACATTGTAATTGTCTATCTATATAAATTTCTTTTGCATATCAATTTTCCTACATTTATTTAAATTTTTTTTTTACATTTATCAATTATTTAATTAGGATTTTTCATTATTACAATAAATTTCGTGTTCGAGTTCTATTTATTACTTAATTTAATTTATGCACATCAAGATTTTTACATTTTGCGTTTCTTAATTTTGTTAACAATTTGAGTGCGGATTGCTGATCCGATTACATTTTATTAAAGCGTTTTGATTAATTTTGATTTCAATTGAAAATTATTAGTAGTTATGCCATTAACAAGTCCAAACGAAAACATAACAGCAACTGGTAATCAGACTGTCTGTGGCATATGTTCTGCGATAGTGCAAAACCCAAGTGATAGCCAAAAGACACCCTGCGGTCACGAATTTTATAAAACGTGTATAAAATCGCATATTAAGTCGAGTAGCAATTGTCCCACTTGCAAAGTTAGTTGGACACCAGCTGCTAAACAGGCGACAAACGCTCCTGCATACGGAACCAGATCTCAATCAGCAGTAGCGACGGTTACAGCAGTATGGCAGAGGAGCCAACGTCTTCATCAGCATCTGCGAAGTTAACATCTGATTTAATTAGTAGAATGCAAAATCAGATTATGTCCGCACTTACTGTGCAAATAACCAAGCTGATAGTGGAAAATGTCGAGGCTTGTGTCAGCCGTCGGAGCGTGACGCCTCAGCGCAATGTAGACGAGTACACTGGTTCAAATGGACTGGTAGGATTGCCGGTAGAAGTTCCTCCTGTGATTATTCCACCAGCTAGACCAGCGTTAATATCTCAGGGTAATTACCAAGCCGATCTGCTGCAAAGACCAGACAAAGTTGGCCACATTTTGAATGGTTGGAAACTGAAATTTACGGGTGATGGGTTATCCATAGACAATTTTATATACAGAGTGGAAGCATTAACTCACCAAACTTTAGACGGAAATTTTAGTACCCTTTGCAATAATGCAAGCTCGCTATTTGAGGGAAAGGCAGCTGAACTTTACTGGTGACATCACAAAGCAGTAGGCCAAGTTCGTTGGGACATATTATGTGAAGCTCTTCGTAAGCAATTTCGAGATAAAAGGGATGACGCGGATGTAGAAGATCTTATCCGTGGTCGTAAACAAAAAGGCAAATGAGTCCTTTGAGGCATTTTACGATGATATAGCCCGGTTAATTGATCAAATGGAGATACCTATAACAAAAACAAGTTTAGTTCGAATTTTAAAAGCAAACTTACTCCCAGAAATAAGGCATGAGATCTTACATTTGGATATCAGTTCCGTATCCGAACTGCGTGATGTTTGCAGGAGACGAGAGGCGTTCCTTGAAGACATCAAACCACAAATGAGTAGCAGCAAAGCGGTTTTGTTTAGGCGTAACGTGGCAGAAATAGTCGAGTACGATGAGGCATTAGTGCAAGAGGAGCGAGAGAAAGTTAATTTGTTGGAATTGTAAGAAGAAAGGCCATAGGTATCAAGATTGTTTGGCGGAACGACGAGTCTTTTTGTTACGGGTGCAGCGCAGATAAAATTTACATGCCCAATTGTGCCCGGTGCCAAGCACAAAACTCGAAAGGCAGCACACCGTTTTCACACAGACAAATGAACTCGAGTGTGCAGCCTCGAACAATTCAAAACAAGGATTAAAAGATTCGTCAATAATTTCTGCAATTTCTTCTGTAGAGCCCATTATAAACATACCACGAATAATAATTCCAACCATATTCTATAGTTGCAAGTCGCACTCACGCAGTTCGAAACGCCTTAGATAATTTTGGAAAGGAGTAAAGAATATAGGGAAAGCTGTGAGTAGTTTGGCGGCGCTAGAACTAAATTCTGCAGACCCACGTCCATATGCTAGAGTTAAATTATTAGAGCGCGAAATTTTCGGATTATTAGATTCGGGCGCTACAATGACCTGCATCGATGGAAGCTTACTCAAGGAACTGTTAGAGAAAGAAATCACGTTTAAAAGGCTTCACTCAGATGCGAGTACAGCAGATGGGAATAAGCAACAAATAGTAGGAATTTTGCGATCCGAAATTAATTACAAAAATTTAAATAATGTAATAAATATATATATAATTCCAACTTTACGTTTAGATTTATATTTAGGAATAGATTTTTGGCAGCTTTACGACATACTGCCAACTGATTTATCAGTGTCAGCAATTAGCCAAGACGAAAATATGCATAAACTCTCTAGTGTACAAAAACAAAATTTGGAAACAGTTATACAATTATTTCCATCTTTTGCAGAGGAAGGATTAGGTAAATATAGATGTAGGAACAGCTAAGCCGATAAAACAGAGACATTATCCAGTAGACAGGAGACAGTAGACAGGATGTTGCAGTTAGAGGTGATCGAGGAATCGGAAAGCGCATGGTCTCGCCAATTGTGATTGTTAATAAGCCAGCAAAGATTCGATTATTCCTAGACAGTCGGAAAATAAACTCAGTAACGGAAAAGGATGCGTTTCCTCTGCCTCAAATTGGGGGTATACTTAGCAGATTGCCTAGAGCTGAATTCATAACCAGTCTAGATTTAAAAGACGCTTTTTGGCAGATACCCTTAGACATAAATTCTCGACCTTTAACTGCTTTTACAGTCCCCGGACGCCCACTTTACCAATTTAAAGTAATGCCTTTTGGGCTTTGCAATGCACGGCAAACAATGTCACGCTTAATGGACAAAGTCATCTCTCCTCAGTTACGAAATGAGGTTTTTATTTATTATTTAGATGATTTGCTGGTGGTGTCAGCGGATTTCGAACGACATTTAGACGTCCTTAAGGAAGTTGCAAACAATCTCAGACGAGCAAATTTGACGATCATTGTTGGAAAAAGTCATTTTTGTAGACGAGAGGTTAACTATTTGGGACACATAGTGGGAAATGGAGGCATAAGGACTGATCCCGAAAAGATTTCAGCAATAAAGAACTTCCCAGTTCCTAAAACAATAAAAGCATTAAGGAGTTTCTTGGGCTTATGTGGCTAGTATCGCAAATTTATCGCAAACTTTGCTGATGTAACAGCTCCTTTAACAGACCTGTTATCTACAAAAAATCAGTTTGCTTTTACGGCTGAGGCATTGTCTGCTTTTGATAATTTAAAATCAAAACTCAGTGAAGCACCAATCCTGCGAAGCCCAGACTTCTCAAAGCCGTTCTTTATCCATTGCGACGCTTGTAAAACAGGAGTAGGAGGGGTGTTGGTTCAGGTATCAGAAGAGGGCGATGAAATGCCTATCGCTTATGTCTCCAAGAAATTAAACAAAGCACAGCAAGCATATTCGGTAACTGAGCAGGAATGCCTAGCTGCTCTGGTTTGCCTAAAATCTTTTCGGCCATATGTCGAAGGCCATGAGTTTACAATTATCACTGATCACGCTTCGCTAAAATGGTTGATGACTCAAACTGACCTGAGCAGTAGATTAGCATGGTGGGTGTTAAAATTACAAGGCTATAAATTTCAAATAGTGCATAGGAAGGGAAAGCTTAATGTGGTACCGGATACTTTGTCACGTATTACCGTCGAAAATATAGGGTCAGTGGACGGTCAAGACGGTATGTTAGTGGATTTAAATTCCCACATTTCGTCTCTGAAGAGTATGTGAAATTTAGAGAACGAATTGAGACCATACAAGCAAAGTTTCCCAACTTAAAAATTGAGGATGGGTATGTGTATCGGCGAACTGAACATACTAATGGCGAGGTCTTACACGACGCTGTGGAAGCTGTGGATACCGAAGGTAATGACAAAAGAAGTCATAGCCAGAGCACATGACTCGGTATTATGTGCACATGGAGGTATCCACAAAACTATTGAGAGGTTGAGAAAATATTATTTCTGGCCAGGATTGGTGGAAGATGTAAAGGCTTTTATCAACCATTGTGAAGTTTGCAAAACTTCAAAAGTACCGAACAAAGTACTTCGACCACCAATGGGAAAGTTAATTGAGAGTCAAAGGTTCTTTCAGCGCCTTTATATCGACTTTCTTGGGCCTTATCCACGACAATTGTTCACAGTTTAGGTCTGACAAGTTTAAAAAACTGTTAAATCGTTTTAAAATAAGTCAATAATTAAATTTATACAAATTTTTTTAAAATCGATTCATTATTTTTATTTTGTCTAGTACTTGAATGATACATTGTAATTGTCTATCTATATAAATTTCTTTTGCATATCAATTTTCCTACATTTATTTAAATTTTTTTTTACATTTATCAATTATTTAATTAGGATTTTTCATTATTACAATAAATTTCGTGTTCGAGTGATTAGTTCTATTTAATACTTAATTTAATTTATGCACATCAAGATTTTTACATTTTGCGTTTCTTAATTTTGTTAACAATTTGAGTGCGGATTCCTGATCCGATTACATTTTATTAAAGCGTTTTGATTAATTTTGATTTTTCTTTAAAATTTCAATTGAAAATTATTAGTAGTTATGCCATTAACAAGTCCAAACGAAAACATAACAGCAACTGGTAATAAGACTGTCTGTGGCATATGTTCTGCGATAGTGCAAAACCCAAGTGATAGCCAAAAGACACCCTGCGGTCACGAATTTTATAAAACGTGTATAAAATCGCATATTAAGTCGAGTAGCAATTGTCCCACTTGCAAAGTTAGTTGGACACCAGCTGCTAAACAGGCGACAAACGCTCCTGCATACGGAACCAGATCTCAATCAGCAGTAGCGACGGTTACAGCAGCTAGTATGGCAGAGGAGCCAACGTCTTCATCAGCATCTGCGAAGTTAACATCAGATTTAATTAGTAGAATGCAAAATCAGATTATGTCCGCACTTACTGTGCAAATAACCAAGCTGATAGAGGAAAATGTCGAAGCTTGTGTCAGCCGTCGGAGTGTGACGCCTCAGCGCAATGTAGACGAGTACACTGGTTCAAATGGACTGGTAGGATTGCCGGTAGAAGTTCCTCCTGTGATTATTCCACCAGCTAGACCAGCGTTAATATCTCAGGGTAATTACCAAGCCGATCTGCTGCAAAGACCAGACAAAGTTGGCCACATTTTGAATGGTTGGAAACTGAAATTTACGGGTGATGGGTTATCCATAGACAATTTTATATACAGAGTGGAAGCATTAACTCACCAAACTTTAGACGGAAATTTTAGTACCCTTTGCAATAATGCAAGCTCGCTATTTGAGGGAAAGGCAGCTGAACTTTACTGGCGACATCACAAAGCAGTAGGCCAAGTTCGTTGGGACATATTATGTGAAGCTCTTCGTAAGCAATTTCGAGATAAACGGGATGACGCGGATGTAGAAGATCTTATCCGTGGTCGTAAACAAAAGGCAAATGAGTCCTTTGAGGCATTTTACGATGATATAGCCCGGTTAATTGATCAAATGGAGATACCTATAACAAAAACAAGTTTAGTTCGAATTTTAAAAGCAAACTTACTCCCAGAAATAAGGCATGAGATCTTACATTTGGATATCAGTTCCGTATCCGAACTGCGTGATGTTTGCAGGAGACGAGAGGCGTTCCTTGAAGACATCAAACCACAAATGAGTAGCAGCAAAGCGGTTTTGTTTAGGCGTAACGTGGCAGAAATAGTCGAGTACGATGAGGCATTAGTGCAAGAGGAGCGAGAGAAAGTTAATTTGTTGGAATTGTAAGAAGAAAGGCCATAGGTATCAAGATTGTTTGGCGGAACGACGAGTCTTTTGTTACGGGTGCAGCGCAGATAAAATTTACATGCCCAATTGTGCCCGGTGCCAAGCACAAAACTCGAAAGGCAGCACACCGTTTTCACACAGACAAATGAACTCGAGTGTGCAGCCTCGAACAATTCAAAACAAGGATTAAAAGATTCGTCAATAATTTCTGCAATTTCTTCTGTAGAGCCCATTATAAACATACCACGAATAATAATTCCTACCATATTCTATAGTTGCAAGTCGCACTCACGCAGTTCGAAACGCCTTAGATAATTTTGGAAAGGAGTAAAGAATATAGGGAAAGCTGTGAGTAGTTTGGCGGCGCTAGAACTAAATTCTGCAGACCCACGTCCATATGCTAGAGTTAAATTATTAGAGCGCGAATTTTCGGATTATTAGATTCGGGCGCTACAATGACCTGCATCGATGGAAGCTTACTCAAGGAACTGTTAGAGAAAGAAATCACGTTTAAAAGGCTTCACTCAGATGCGAGTACAGCAGATGGGAATAAGCAACAAATAGTAGGAATTTTGCGATCCGAAATTAATTACAAAAATTTAAATAATGTAATAAATATATATATAATTCCAACTTTACGTTTAGATTTATATTTAGGAATATATTTTTGGCAGCTTTACGACATACTGCCAACTGATTTATCAGTGTCAGCAATTAGCCAAGACGAAAATATGCATAAACTCTCTAGTGTACAAAAACAAAATTTGGAAACAGTTATACAATTATTTCCATCTTTTGCAGAGGAAGGATTAGGTAAATATAGATGTAGGAACAGCTAAGCCGATAAAACAGAGACATTATCCAGTGTCGCCAGCCATGGAGAAACTTATGTATACCGAAGTAGACAGAAAGCGCATGTAGACGGAAAGCGCATGGTCTCGCCAATTGTGATTGTTAATAAGCCAGCAAAGATTCGAATATTCCTAGACAGTCGGAAAATAAACTCAGTAACGGAAAAGGATGCGTTTCCTCTGCCTCAAATTGGGGGTATACTTAGCAGATTGCCTAGAGCTGAATTCATAACCAGTCTAGATTTAAAAGACGCTTTTTGGCAGATACCCTTAGACATAAATTCTCGACCTTTAACTGCTTTTACAGTCCCCGGACGCCCACTTTACCAATTTAAAGTAATGCCTTTTGGGCTTTGCAATGCACGGCAAACAATGTCACGCTTAATGGACAAAGTCATCTCTCTTCAGTTACGAAATGAGGTTTTTATTTATTATTTAGATGATTTGCTGGTGGTGTCAGCGGATTTCGAACGACATTTAGACGTCCTTAAGGAAGTTGCAAACAATCTCAGACGAGCAAATTTGACGATCATTGTTGGAAAAAGTCATTTTTGTAGACGAGAGGTTAACTATTTGGGACACATAGTGGGAAATGGAGGCATAAGGACTGATCCCGAAAAGATTTCAGCAATAAGGAACTTCCCAGTTCCTAAAACAATAAAAGCATTAAGGAGTTTCTTGGGCTTATGTGGCTGGTATCGCAAATTTATCGCAAACTTTGCTGATGTAACAGCTCCTTTAACAGACCTGTTATCTACAAAAAATCAGTTTGCTTTTCCGGCTGAGGCATTGCGAAGCCCAGACTTCTCAAAGCCGTTCTTTATCCATTGCGACGCTTGTAAAACAGGAGTAGGAGGGGTGTTGGTTCAGGTATCAGAAGAGGGCGATGAAATGCTTATCGCTTATGTCTCCAAGAAATTAAACAAAGCACAGCAAGCATATTCGGTAACTGAGCAGGAATGCCTAGCTGCTCTGGTTTGCCTAAAATCTTTTCGGCCATATGTCGAAGGCCATGAGTTTACAATTATCACTGATCACGCTTCGCTAAAATGGTTGATGACTCAAACTGACCTGAGCAGTAGATTAGCATGGTGGGCGTTAAAATTACAAGGCTATAAATTTCAAATAGTGCATAGGAAGGGATACTTTGTCACGTATTACCGTCGAAAATATAGGGTCAGTGGACGGTCAAGACGGTATGTTAGTGGATTTAAATTCCCACATTTCGTCTCTGAAGAGTATGTGAAATTTAGAGAACGAATTGAGACCATGCAAGCAAAGTTTCCCGACTTAAAAATTGAGGATGGGTATGTGTATCGGCGAACTGAACATACTAATGGCGAGGTCTTACACGACGTTTATGTTTGGAAGCTGTGGATACCGAAGGTAATGACAAAAGAAGTCATAGCCAAAGCACATGACTCGGTATTATGTGCACATGGAGGTATCCACAAAACCATTGAGAGGTTGAGAAAATATTATTTCTGGCCAGGATTGGTGGAAGATGTAAAGGCTTTTATCAACCATTGTGAAGTTTGCAAAACTTCAAAAGCACCGAACAAAGTACTTCGACCACCAATGGGAAAGTTAATTGAGAGTCAAAGGTTCTTTCAGCGCCTTTATATTTTCACGCGGTAGGAAAATATGTATTTTTATAGTGCTGGATCACTTCTCAAAGTTTGTGTGCCTTAAGGCAGTTAAGAAAATGTCAGCGGACGTAATATTAGATTACATGGAGAAGGAGCTCTTTTATACGTTTGGTGTGCCTGAAGTAGTGTTTTCAGACAATGGTTCACAGTTTAGGTCTGACAAGTTTAAAAAACTGCTAAATCGTTTTAAAATAAGTCACATGCTATCTGCTGTGCATGCACCTCAGGCAAACGCTTCCGAACGCGTTTACCGGTCAATTATTGCAGCTATAAGGTCATATATAAAACCAGATCAGAAGGACTGGGATGAAAGCCTGAGCCAAATATCGTGCGCTTTAAGATCGGGTATACATTCAGCAATTGGCACTACGCCATATTATATGGCATTTGGTCAACAAATGATATTGTCTGGATCCACTTACTCCCTGTTGAGAAAATTAGAGTTGCTAGAGGATAGATCGCTGCCTTTTACACGGGAAGATTCTTTAGAAACTATACGGAAAAGAGCAGGAGATGTTATGAAAAAGCAACATGACAAAAACGAAAGATAGTATAATTTACGCTCAAAGGCCATTGAATTTAAAGAAGGAGACGAAGTGTACAGGCGGAACTTACAACAGAGCGACTTTCAAACTGGTTATAATGCTAAACTGGAGCCAAAGTTTGTAAAAGCTAGAATTCGGAGAAAGTTGGGAAATGCCAATTACGAACTTGAGGACTTGCAGGGTAACTTTATTGGGCACTACCATGCTAAAGGTATTCGGCAGTACCGTTAAGGTTACCGATAATCAGCCTTGTGAATAAAATGATCCCCAAATCTGACTGAATTTGTAACGTCCAGTTCAAGCGGTAACGAAAAAAAGAAAATATTAATAAAGCGCCATCTATGGTTAAAGTTGGTATGTCTACTTATCCGGGATGTTGCCAAAGATCTTGAGGCACGAAGAGAGCGAGGTTAACATGGCAGGTCATCGTGCGCTGGGTTCCAAGCGGTACTCTGCCATTTTTTTTTTCCCCAAGTCAGTCGTTCCGAGTAAGCCATTGGGAGTGCAAGTTAAATCTGAAAGTTATAAAGAAATTTTAGTGTCCAGTTCTAGTGCTTTTGAAGAAAATAAAACTAATTAAATACCTGTATCCACTGCTGGTGAGTCCTCCGGATAAGATCTGGAATAGAAGAAAAATTTTTATGTTAAAATTCTGACAAAATCAGGTTTGCAGAACTGGACCCAGGAGTCCAACGGTCACGCCACCAAAATCATAGCGGCCAACACGTCAGATAAAAAAAAAAAGAACAAAAGGAGGAAACATCTTTTTTATGAATTTAATAACAAATTTAAGCAAAGGTACCACATATAAAACCTTTTAAATCATTTTTTTCATTTAAAACAAAAAAAAAAAAAAATAATAATTTAGTTAAAATTTTTTTTTCCTTACTTATTTGAATTTTTCCACACCATTAATATAATTTTTAAAAGATTCTTTAGTATTTGTCCCTCAAATTTATATTTGTGCTGTTGCAAATTATTAGCTGTTTTATTTAAGGCACGAAATATAGGTCAATGATTTGAGTTGAGTGAATTATTACATATGGTTTTAATTTCGTTGGTATTTCAAGGTTGGTTTGTGTATGTGCATATGTTAATTATTAATCGTTTTTCTTAGCACCTTTCGAAAGCGCTTTCGTCGCGGGATGTGGAAAATGAAGTGAGTAAACAACACACATAAACACTTTTATGGCCAACATATGTTTGTATGTGCATTTAAATTTTTTTGTAACCAAATCACAATCAGCACAAAACAGAAAAAAAGAACCTTTGAAATATCCACATAACTATACATAACTACGCTCCGTCACCAATATAAATTTTACTTACTTCTTTTCATTCATCACACCCAAACGAAAATTAAAAAAAAAATCATTTTTTGCGAACACATTACACGCACTTTTTAAAGTTTTTCGCAACACTGAATCACTCAATTACAATTCTCTCTCTTCATTCAGTCAATTTGAGTGAAACATATAAGTGTGCCCATGTCACATTTTTTTTGACCCTCAGCTGTTTTAGCCCGTAGACCGAATAGAAAATTTGAGTGAAATCAAAAAAAAAACAAATATAAACAAAGAAGCGTGTAGTTTTTTTTGTGGGAAAAATTTTATTTTATTTAGTGGCAGCTTTAAACTTTATATTTTATTTACATATTTTCATTACTAGACCTTAATTTAAATTATTTATTTATACAATTTCGTTTAATATTTCAGTGTCATGTCAGGTTATAATTTTAAATTGTTTAAATGTTAGATGTATTATTTAATAATGGAATAAATTAATTATAATGATTGAACCCGAACTAATGTAATCTCTGTCGCCATTCAAGATGCACCCACAGGAATGGGCGACGAAAGGCAGGGCGGGCTAACCTGGCCACGTAACATCTGGGTGCCAACCTTATACTCCAGTTTGCCGATATTATCCATGCAAAGTGAAGGGTTGCAGGTATCTCTCCGACGTCTTAGTTCGTCATCGTCAGCACGTTATATTATATAAATTATATTGTAGGCCTTGGACTTGGCCATTTTAAGGATCGCCACCCCTTAGCAGACGAGCTGGATCCGGAAATTGAAACGTGCGGTCAAGTCATAAAGTCCAACAGCCTATAGGGAATGGCAACCAATTGCCAACCCTTACAATTATAATTTATTTTGGCGCCCAACTATGGGGCTCGACTTTGGTAGGACTCACTAATGCAACCCAAAAGTTTTCTATAATTTTAAATTTTCTGTCCATTGCCACTGTCACAAATAGATGGAATGCATTTAATTTGCAGCATGCGGAAAATGCCCACTGTTGATGGCAAGGTATTGGTCTCTCTTCAAGCTGAAATTTGATACGACCAATTTGGATTCTCGATACAAAGATTAAGGATTTGTCGAGCCAGGAGGTACGGGTTAAATTGTCAGTCTTGAACATTATCGCTTCGAGTTGTAGATCGGTCCTGAAGGGTGCTGTTGGATGGATTCAAGTAGCTGATTATAAATTATGGCTTGCCAGCAACATCAAAGTTCAACAGAGTTTTGATCACACGAGTGATTTTTATTTAATCAACATTTTTTCGATATACGCAAACAAAAGTATTAGGAATAAAGAGATTACAGCAGTGAGGGTTCAATTTACTTTATGAATTTTATTATTTTATTTATTACAATTTTATAAGTGTGTGATTTGTTTTTTGAATAATTATTATATTTTATTTTTGTCCTTTATTTGAATGAATTTGAATAATTAAATTTATACAAATTTTTTTTAAATCGATTCATTATTTTTATTTTGTCTAGTACTTGAATGATACATTGTAATTGTCTATCTATATACATTTCTTTTGCATATCAATTTTCCTACATTTATTTAAATTTTTTTTTACATTTATCAATTATTTAATTAGGATTTTTCATTATTACAATAAATTTCGTGTTCGAGTGATTAGTTCTATTTATTACTTAATTTAATTTATGGATATCAAGATTTTTACATTTTGCGTTTCTTAATTATACCCGCTACTCATAGAGTAGAAGGGTATTATAACTTTGTTCGAACCGAAAATGTATGTAACAGGCAGAAGGAGACATCTCCGACCCCATAAAGTATATATATTCTGAATCAGTATGAACAACCGAGTCGATATAGCCATGTCCGTCTGTCCGTCTGTCCGTCCGTCCGTCTGTCTGTCTGTCCGTCCGTGTGAACACCTGGATCTCAGCTATTATAAGAGCTAGAGTTTCCAAATTTGGTGACAATATGTGTTATTACTGCAGGCCGATCAAGTTTATTTTGGATTTTAGCCACGCCCCCACCCGCCCCTATAAATTGAAAAAAATTGATTACAGCCGCAATATTAGATCTACAGCAACAGTTTTATATATACGTTATAAATACCACCTTGCGGACGTTTTGTTAAAATTTCAGTAAGATTGGACTATAAATATGGAAGATATTAAGGAAATAGTAGGGCCATGTGACCACGTGTTTTTGTCTGTTTTGTTATGTTAGATATGCAAGATACAGGTTCAACTCCGGCGGCAAGCACTTTTTTTTCAAATATATGTACCAATATAATTTGCATTGATCATAATTGCAATTTTTTGACGTTTGCGTAAAAGACTCTGTGGCTGAGTGGATGTGGTCGTTGACTGTCGAGCGAAAGGGTGCGAGTTCGAATCCTACGCGCGATGCAAGTGGGTTTTTTGGGCGTGTACTAGCTTTTTTTCAAGCATTTAAATTATTTTAAGTTTAGTATTTTAACTAAACAGAATTTTAAGGGGAGTGAGGTTGTATTATTGTCTACTACACGCACGAACGAGACCAATAATAATTTGTTTTTTTCCTGTACGACAAGCTGAATGGACTCATAATGCATCTTTGCCGACCCAAATCAGAATGCGTTAATGGCAGAGCGGTTAGAGTTGCGGAGAGCATGGTTCAAGTGTCTTTGGAGGTCCTTTTTTTTGTTTTTTTTCTGTTTTTATTCTTATTTTTTTGCATTATGCTATATCTTCTTTTCAAATGTTAACGAAGTTTTCGAAGATATTTCGCAGCAACACATTATAAGCGACAAATTTGGTTGGATGTATAGGCATAGGGATGTACATATATAGGCATAAAATAGGCGTCTCTTTTACACATTCATAATTAAAAGCCCTCTGATAAATTCTGACTTGCAACATCTAATAAGAACCACGTGCAACTTTTATAGTCAGAACAAATTTAAGACTGTGAGACGTGTTTTTTTCGCATAGTTGTAGCGGGTATACCACAGTCGGGCGCGCTCCACTGTAGCCTTTCCGACTTGTTTTATTAACAATTTGAGTGCGGATTCCTGATCCGATTAAATTTTATTAAAGTGTTTTGATTAATTTTGATTTTTCTTTAAAATTTCAATTGAAAATTATTAGAAGCTATGCCATTAACAAGTCCAAACGAAAACATAACAGCAACTGGCAATAAGACTGTCTGTGGCATATGTTCTGCGATAGTGCAAAACCCAAGTGATAGCCAAAAGACACCCTGCGGTCACGAATTTTATAAAACGTGTATAAAATCGCATATTAAGTCGAGTAGCAATTGTCCCACTTGCAAAGTTAGTTGGACACCAGCTGCTAAACAGGCGACAAACTCTCCTGCATACGGAACCAGATCTCAATCAGCAGTAGCGACGGTTACAGCAGCTAGTATGGCAGAGGAGCCAGCGTCTTCATCAGCATCTGCGAAGTTAACATCAGATTTAATTAGTAGAATGCAAAATCAGATTATGTCCGCACTTACTGTGCAAATAACCAAGCTGATAGAGGAAAATGTCGAAGCTTGTGTCAGCCGTCGGAGCGTGACGCCTCAGCGCAATGTAGACGAGTACACTGGTTCAAATGGACTGGTAGGATTGCCGGTAGAAGTTCCTCCTGTGATTATTCCACCAGCTAGACCAGCGTTAATATCTCAGGGTAATTACCAAGCCGATCTGCTGCAAAGACCAGACAAAGTTGGCCACATTTTGAATGGTTGGAAACTGAAATTTACGGGTGATGGGTTATCCATAGACAATTTTATATACAGAGTGGAAGCATTAACTCACCAAACTTTAGACGGAAATTTTAGTACCCTTTGCAATAATGCAAGCTCGCTATTTGAGGGAAAGGCAGCTGAACTTTACTGGCGACATCACAAAGCAGTAGGCCAAGTTCGTTGGGACATATTATGTGAAGCTCTTCGTAAGCAATTTCGAGATAAACGGGATGACGCGGATGTAGAAGATCTTATCCGTGGTCGTAAACAAAAGGCAAATGAGTCCTTTGAGGCATTTTACGATGATATAGCCCGGTTAATTGATCAAATGGAGATACCTATAACAAAAACAAGTTTAGTTCGAATTTTAAAAGCAAACTTACTCCCAGAAATAAGGCATGAGATCTTACATTTGGATATCAGTTCCGTATCCGAACTGCGTGATGTTTGCAGGAGACGAGAGGCGTTCCTTGAAGACATCAAACCACAAATGAGTAGCAGCAAAGCGGTTTTGTTTAGGCGTAACGTGGCAGAAATAGTCGAGTACGATGAGGCATTAGTGCAAGAGGAGCGAGAGAAAGTTAATTTGTTGGAATTGTAAGAAGAAAGGCCATAGGTATCAAGATTGTTTGGCGAAACGACGAGTCTTTTGTTACGGGTGCAGCGCAGATAAAATTTACATGCCCAATTGTGCCCGGTGCCAAGCACAAAACTCGAAAGGCAGCACACCGTTTTCACACAGACAAATGAACTCGAGTGTGCAGCCTCGAACAATTCAAAACAAGGATTAAAAGATTCGTCAATAATTTCTGCAATTTCTTCTGTAGAGCCCATTATAAACATACCACGAATAATAATTCCAACCATATTCTATAGTTGCAAGTCGCACTCACGCAGTTCGAAACGCCTTAGATAATTTTGGAAAGGAGTAAAGAATATAGGGAAAGCTGTGAGTAGTTTGGCGGCGCTAGAACTAAATTCTGCAGACCCACGTCCATATGCTAGAGTTAAATTATTAGAGCGCGAAATTTTCGGATTATTAGATTCGGGCGCTACAATGACCTGCATCGATGGAAGCTTACTCAAGGAACTGTTAGAGAAAGAAATCACGTTTAAAAGGCTTCACTCAGATGCGAGTACAGCAGATGGGAATAAGCAACAAATAGTAGGAATTTTGCGAACCGAAATTAATTACAAAAATTT
The DNA here is from genome assembly GCA_018901885.1 of Zaprionus kolodkinae. Taxonomy (NCBI): domain Eukaryota; kingdom Metazoa; phylum Arthropoda; class Insecta; order Diptera; family Drosophilidae; genus Zaprionus; species Zaprionus kolodkinae. The sequence continues at coordinate 61,075 of JAEIFM010000494.1, read as the reverse complement.
GAATAATGTAATAAATATATATATAATTCCAACTTTACGTTTAGATTTATATTTAGGAATAGATTTTTGGCAGCTTTACGACATACTGCCAACTGATTTATCAGTGTCAGCAATTAGCCAAGACGAAAATATGCATAAACTCTCTAGTGTACAAAAACAAAATTTGGAAACAGTTATACAATTATTTCCATATTTTGCAGAGGAAGGATTAGGTAAATATAGATGTAGGAACAGCTAAGCCGATAAAACAGAGATATTATCCAGTAGACAGGAGACAGTAGACAGGATGTTGCAGTTAGAGGTGATCGAGGAATCGGAAAGCGCATGGTCTCGCCAATTGTGATTGTTAATAAGCCAGCAAAGATTCGATTATTCCTAGACAGTCGGAAAATAAACTCAGTAACGGAAAAGGATGCGTTTCCTCTGCCTCAAATTGGGGGTATACTTAGCAGATTGCCTAGAGCTGAATTCATAACCAGTCTAGATTTAAAAGACGCTTTTTGGCAGATACCCTTAGACATAAATTCTCGACCTTTAACTGCTTTTACAGTCCCCGGACGCCCACTTTACCAATTTAAAGTAATGCCTTTTGGGCTTTGCAATGCACGGCAAACAATGTCACGCTTAATGGACAAAGTCATCTCTCCTCAGTTACGAAATGAGGTTTTTATTTATTATTTAGATGATTTGCTGGTGGTGTCAGCGGATTTCGAACGACATTTAGACGTCGTTAAGGAAGTTGCAAACAATCTCAGACGAGCAAATTTGACGATCATTGTTGGAAAAAGTCATTTTTGTAGACGAGAGGTTAACTATTTGGGACACATAGTGGGAAATGGAGGCATAAGGACTGATCCCGAAAAGATTTCATCAATAAAGAACTTCCCAGTTCCTAAAACAATAAAAGCATTAAGGAGTTTCTTGGGCTTATGTGGCTGGTATCGCAAATTTATCGCAAACTTTGCTGATGTAACAGCTCCTTTAACAGACCTGTTATCTACAAAAAATCAGTTTGCTTTTACGGCTGAGGCATTGTCTGCTTTTAATAATTTAAAATCAAAACTCAGTGAAGCACCAATCATGCGAAGCCCAGACTTCTCAAAGCCGTTCTTTATCCATTGCGACGCTTGTAAAACAGGAGTAGGAGGGGTTTTGGTTCAGGTATCAGAAGAGGGCGATGAAATGCCTATCGCTTATGTCTCCAAGAAATTAAACAAAGCACAGCAAGCATATTCGGTAACTGAGCAGGAATGCCTAGCTGCTCTGGTTTGCCTAAAATCTTTTCGGCCATATGTCGAAGGCCATGAGTTTACAATTATCACTGATCACGCTTCGCTAAAATGGTTGATGACTCAAACTGACCTGAGCAGTAGATTAGCAAGGTGGGCGTTAAAATTACAAGGCTATAAATTTCAAATAGTGCATAGGAAGGGAAAGCTTAATGTGGTATCGGATACTTTGTCACGTATTACCGTCGAAAATATAGCGTCAGTGAACGGTCAAGACGGTATATTAGTGGATTTAAATTCCCACATTTCGTCTCTGAAGAGTATGTGAAATTTAGAGAACGAATTGAGACCATGTAAGCAAAGTTTCCCGACTTAAAAATTGAGGATGGGTTTGTGTATCGGCGAACTGAACATACTAATGGCGAGGTCTTACACGACGTTTATGTTTGGAAGCTGTGGATACCGAAGGTAATGACAAAAGAAGTCATAGCCAAAGCACATGACTCGGTATTATGTGCACATGGAGGTATCCACAAAACCATTGAGAGGTTGAGAAAATATTATTTCTGGCCAGGATTGGTGGAAGATGTAAAGGCTTTTATCAACCATTGTGAAGTTTGCAAAACTTCAAAAGCACCGAACAAAGTACTTCGACCACCAATGGGAAAGTTAATTGAGAGTCAAAGGTTCTTTCAGCGCCTTTATATTTTCACGCGGTAGGAAAATATGTATTTTTATAGTGCTGGATCACTTCTCAAAGTTTGTGTGCCTTAAGGCAGTTAAGAAAATGTCAGCGGACGTAATATTAGATTACATGGAGAAGGAGCTCTTTTATACGTTTGGTGTGCCTGAAGTAGTGTTTTCAGACAATGGTTCACAGTTTAGGTCTGACAAGTTTAAAAAACTGCTAAATCGTTTTAAAATAAGTCACATGCTATCTGCTGTGCATGCACCTCAGGCAAACGCTTCCGAACGCGTTTACCGGTCAATTATTGCAGCTATAAGGTCATATATAAAACCAGATCAGAAGGACATGGATGAAAGCCTGAGCCAAATATCGTGCGCTTTAAGATCGGGTATACATTCAGCAATTGGCACTACGCCATATTATATGGCATTTGGTCAACAAATGATATTGTCTGGATCCACTTACTCCCTGTTGAGAAAATTAGAGTTGCTAGAGGATAGATCGCTGCCTTTTACACGGGAAGATTCTTTAGAAATTATACGGAAAAGAGCAGGAGATGTTATGAAAAAGCAACATGACAAAAACGAAAGATAGTATAATATACGCTCAAAGGCCATTGAATTTAAAGAAGGAGACGAAGTATACAGGCGGAACTTACAACAGAGCGACTTTCAAACTGGTTATAATGCTAAACTGGGGCCAAAGTTTGTAAAAGCTAGAATTCGGAGAAAGTTGGGAAATGCCAATTACGAACTTGAGGACTTGCAGGGTAACTTTATTGGGCACTACCATGCTAAAGATATTCGGCAGTAGCGTTAAGGTTACCGATAATCAGCCTTGTGAATAAAATGATCCCCAAGTCTGATTATAGCAGGGGGGAAATTGTAACGTTCAGTTCAAACTGTAACGAAAAAACGAAAATATTAATAAAGCGCCATCTATGGTTAAAGTTGGTATGTCTACTTATCCGGGATGTTGCCAAAGATCTTGAGGCACGAAGAGAGCGAGGTTAACATGGCAGGTCATCGTGCGCTGGGTTCCAAGCGGTACTCTGCCATTTTTTTCCCCCCCAAGTCAGTCGTTCCGAGTAAGCCATTGGGAGTGCAAGTTAAATCTGAAAGTTATAAAGAAATTTTAGTGTCCAGTTCTAGTGCTTTTGAAGAAAATAAAACTAATTAAATACCTGTATCCACTGCTGGTGAGTCCTCCGGATAAGATCTGGAATAGAAGAAAAATTTTTATGTTAAAATTCTGACAAAATCAGGTTTGCAGAACTGGACCCAGGAGTCCAACGGTCACGCCACCAAAATCATAGCGGCCAACACGTCAGATAAAAAAAAAACGAACAAAAGGAGGAAACATCTTTTTATGAATTTAATAACAAATTTAAGCAAAGGTACCACATATAAAACCTTTTAAATCATTTTTTCCATTTAAAACAAAAAAAAAAAAAAATAATAATTTAGTTAAAATTTTTTTTTTCCTTACTTATTTGAATTTTTCCACACCATTAATATAATTTTTAAAAGATTCTTTAGTATTTGTCCCTCAAATTTATATTTGTGCTGTTGCAAATTATTAGCTGTTTTATTTAAGGCACGAAATATAGGTCAATGATTTGAGTTGAGTGAATTATTACATATGGTTTTAATTTCGTTGGTATTTCAAGGTTGGTTTGTGTTTGTGCATATGTAAATTATTAATCGTTTTTCTTAGCACCTTTCGAAAGCGCTTTCGTCGCGGGATGTGGAAAATGAAGTGAGTAAACAACACACATAAACACTTTTATGGCCAACATATGTTTGTATGTGCATTTAATTTTTTTGTAACCAAATCACAATCAGCACAAAACAGAAAAAAAAGAACCTTTGAAATATCCACATAACTAAACTACGCTCCGTCACCAATATAAATTTTACTTACTTCTTTTCATTCATCACACCCGAGCGAAAATTAAAAAAAAGCATTTTTTGCGAACACATTACACGCACTTTTTAAAGTTTTACGCAACACTGAATCACTCAATTACAATTCTCTCTCTTCATTCAGTCAATTTGAGTGAAACATATAAGTGTGCCCATGTCACATTTTTTTTGACCCTCAGCTGTTGTAGCCCGTAGACCGAATAGAAAATTTGAGTGAAATCAAAAAAAAAAACAAATATAAACAAAGAAGCGTGTAGTTTTTTTTGTGGGAAAAATTTTATTTAATTTAGTGGCAGCTTTAAACTTTATATTTTATTTACATATTTTCATTGCTGGACCTTATTTTAAAATTATTTATTTATACAATTTCGTTTAATATTTCAGTGTCATGTCAGGTTATAATTTTAAATTGTTAAAATGTTAGGTGTATTATTTAATAATGGAATAAATTAATTATAATGATTGAACCCAAACTAATGTAATCTCTGTAAGGGGTCGCCATTCAAGATGCACCCACAGGAATGGGCGACCAAAGGCAGGGCGGGCTAAACTGGCCACGTAACATCTGGGTGCCAACCTTATACTCCAGTTTGCCGATATTATCCATGCAAAGTGAAGGGTTGCAGATATATCTCCGACCTCTTAGTTCGTCATTGTCAGCACGTTATATTATATAAATTATATTGTAGGCCTAGCACTTGGCCATTTTAAGGATCGCCCCCCTTAGCCGACGAGCTGGAGCCGGAAATTGAAACGTGCGGTCAAGTCCATGAAGTCCAACAGCCTATAGGGAATGGCAACCAATTGCCAACCCTTACATACCCGATTTACTACGTTCGCTGATTTTTGGAATGTCATCAAGATCGACACATTTTTTGCCTCAAATTCAAGAATACAATGCATCATTTCAAATGACTTTTTTTGGTGCTACAAAAATTGTAAGAGACAATTTTATTTCTACGTTCAAGGTGATAAGTTCAAAGGGAATATCTTATGAAAACTTCTTCGAGGTTTTCAAAAACTTAGACCCAAAATCGAATTACATATTTCACATATTACAGATTCAGGGTCAGATTTACCACCGCGTTGGCTCATTATTACCATATCCTGATACCCAAATCGCGGAGTCCGTCCAGTCCCACAGGAACGGACTCACCAGGACAGGTATGTTGTATTTTATCGCTGGTCCAATCTTCTGTCCAGAAGCTTGCTGCACACACAGCAAGACGTAGAAAATTAGATATTATCAGCTAGACATAGGCAGAGGCATAGGCAAGATCAAGCAGGGTACGAGATGCAAGCAAACGCCCGTTGTTCGGCGCCGATGCCTAGCAAACACACAAGCAACGGCGCTTCATTACGCAGCGCATGGGTAACAACATCCTGTCACGACAAATTTAGAGCGGAAGCAGCGAGAAGAGAGCAGAGCCATGGAAACAGCGAGACACGAGCAGAGCCAGGCAAGTTACAAGTCGTGGCCACGATCGGCCGAACATAGACCAGCAGTGGACCACAGGTAGCAACCGCTGGCAGCGCCGTACCCGCAGAGGCCTACTGGCAGCGCCGCTAGCTGCGAAACTAGGGCACAGCCCAGAGCTTTGAGGCCAGCAGAACGAGCAAGACATGGAAGCTCTTAAAAAAAAAATAAAAATAAATTGAAAAGGAAAATACCAAGATCCTGCAGGATAATGTTTTTCGACCTCCTGATACCCAAACCGCGGAGTCCGTCATGTCCTTCTAAGGCCGCCCCATCTTCCCCAAAAAGGTAATTTAGCACATCATTGAAAATTTAAACATTTATTTAACACTAATAAACCTCACTTTCATGACTAACCCCCACGTGGGGAATAGAACACTAACACTGAAAACTTATGTTCTACTAACAAATTCTTGATAATAACTAAAGGGACATTTGCATTTTATTTTAGGTGGCCTATAATTGGGACTGCTAGCGGCAGATGGTGTTGCTGGCTAGCGCAGGCGAAAATTTAGGCCAGTTGTTGGCGCTGTAGTTGTCGGCTGTCTGCTAGCGCTGCGGAAGTCGCAGCAGATTGAGGTGCTAAACTGCCAAGGCGTTAAGGCGCCGTTATGGCAGAAGTTTGGCGGTCAAGCCGGGTAAAATCGGCTAGCTACAGGCAGGACTGGATTTGTCTGTGGCTGGTAAAAGTATGCCCCCCTGTGCCAACCCAGGTGCCCACGACTGCGGCGTTGGAAGGCGCTGGCAAGTTGGGCAGAAGTCACCCTGGCGGATCCCCACAGAAACGGACTCACCAGGGCAGGTATGTTGTATTTTATCTTTGGTCCAATCTTCTGTCCAGAAGCTTGCTGCACACACACAAATAATTTTAAGTTACTTAAAAATAAAATATATTAATTTCGCAGCAGCTTTACTGCACCGACGGGTCAACTCGAACAAAACTGTTCATTGATCGCCCTTAGAAGAGATGTTGGCGGTCATACTAGTTGGCATTCGGACATCTACCGACGGCTCAAACGGCGCTTGCTCAAAACAGGAGCCTTGGATGGGCGACCGATCTGGCTGTTAAGGGAGAAAGTCCGTACGCCCGTCACCAGATGGTGCTAATCCAAGGTCACGCTTGGCTCGCACTGCTTGTTCCGCCAGCCGATGTTTTTGTACCAGGGCAGCTGTGTTCATCGATACATGCCTATCGACGCTCCAAATGAACACAGCTGTTTCGCAGAATGCACCCAACATTTCGATCGGCGCGGTCAATCCTGCAGAGCGACGAAATAATTGGGGCATTCGATCGTCTTGCTGCGCGGCCTACTTTTCAGAAGCAGTCCAACAGACGTCCAACGCGGGGCCCACGCTCTCAATTAGACTCCACAAAGGTCTGCTCTGGTATGTTATGTGTTTCTTTTCCGTCACCTATGCTTGATCTCACCGTTGGTTTCTTCCTCGCAGTTCCGTTTGATCATGCCCGTATGTCTTTCGCGTGATATACGCCAAGACGCCGCCCTTGCAGATCCTCGAGGAGGTACGCGTTATTTCCGACCGATTTAACCAAGAACTTCCTCGCAAACTTCGCGTTACAGCTTTTTAAGAAATCACTGAGCACGAAGTTCCACCGGTAATTTTCTTGGCCGGGCGTGACGTAGAATACTCTCGCTTTTTAGTCGTACCGTAATTTGCTCACCTCGTACGCTTCGTTGAGTTGTCTTTGGATCCGGGAACTTATGATCGCGAGCTTATCGCCATGGGCCATACCGTCCATTTCGTGGTCACACATAGACTTCAATTTACGCGCCAAACGGTTACACTTGCCATTCAAGTAAAGGTGATGGCCAAAGAGGGGAAAGAACGGCGTCTCTCCTGTCGCCGAATGGATGGAGTAACGAATCGCGACTTCGATTTCAGGCAAATGTGCATCACACTCCCGATGGTCCTCCTTCAGGTAGCTGCGGATTGCGTCCAATACGCTGCGATTTACTCTTTCCGCTACATTGCTCGATGGTGAGTATACGGGTGTCCTTATATGCTTGATCCCAAAATCATCTACCATTTCCTTGAAGGTCTTGGAGGCGAATTGCTCCCCGTTATCTGAGTGGATAACTTCTGGCACTCCGAACTTGAAAAATACCTCCTGCAAGGTGTGATGCATCGCACTGTACAAAGAAATGTCTCTTGAAGTCGGCATGTACTAACATTGGACTGTGGTGAGTGCTTCCTTGAGATCTTGCATGGCCATTCCTGCCTCAACGCTAAGCACAAACTTTTTATTCGTCTTTTTCAGACATTCTGTTAGTGGAGCTGCAAGCCACGCAAAGTTTTGGATGAAACGACAGTACCATCCAGCCGTTCCCAGGAATGCCCTCACTTCCTTCATTGTTTTTGGCTTCGGGATACATTTGATGGCCTCCACTCTGCCCGGATCCATTTCCATTTTTCCATCAGCCTAACCAGCCGCTGTGCCGCGTTGCAGAGGCATAATGGCATGACGCGAAACTGGTACAACGGGCGACCTGGCACCGTGAACGCCGTATATTCTCTCAACTTCTCGTCCAATTCGATCTGTCAGAAGGCAAATTAAAGATCGACGCTGGAGATGTATTCTGTCTGGTCCAGCCTGGAAAGAATTCCCTCGAAGCTGGGTAGCGGGTAAGCGTCCGTTCATTCAGTTTCCTCGCGTCTAAACAAAAGCGGTTCTTTCCAGTCTTTGACACTATCGTCGTCCGGTTGCTCCATGCGCTCCATGCGACTCAAAGCGCGGGCATCTTGTCGACCTCCTCATCGGTGTCTGCCTGCCGTGCGGGCGACATGGGGAAAGGACGGTCTTTGAACTCCTTGGCTCCCTCTATCAACTCGATGGTATGGGTGTTGAGCTGAGTCCTGCCGAGACCATGTTGCTCAAATGTTTGGAACTGCCTTTGCACGTTGTCGAGCTGCTGCTGTTGTTCCAGAGTCAATTTCCACCTCTCTGGGTCCGACTTGTGCTCGTCGGCTGCATCCAGATACCGATCCCCAGGTATGCTGTCTGCTCCAGATAGGGGCAAATGTAAAACGGAACCATCCTAATTTTTTCCAAATATTCCACAGACAATTCTACGCCACCGATTATGGACCGATCCTCTTCAGCGGCAGTGCGAACTTTTGCAAAGTACCGTGTCATCGGCACGTCTATGCTCTCCAGCAACTCTCTGCAGCCTCGACCCAGCAGGCTGATAGATGCCCCGGTGTCAAGCAATACCCGGATGCGTTCGCCACTTATTTTTATATCCGCGAACGGTCTGGGATCGTTCGCTTGGTTGCGTACGACGGCAGCCGCAATTTCTTTCCGCTTCACTCGTCGTTGTCGGAAGCGCAATCTCGCCTTTTGGACTTTGCGTGACACGAGCCGCATGCCTGCCAGTTGGTGTTCTTCGAATATCCTGTTTCTGGCCTCGATGTATCCTTTCCTCTATCGGTACCGTATTCTTTATCCTCTTGTCTATGTCCTTATTAATTATTTATTTTCTTAATATTATAGGCTTCTTAATGTCTATGCTCTGCTATTGTGGTCTCTCTCCGGGCGTGTGCCTCCCGTCTTGGTCACACCCGGGAGTCCATCTCCCGCAACATTTGGTCATTTCGGCGTCACTGTTCCAGGCTTCCCACACCGATAGCAGAACAGCTTCCTGGCGTGCGCCTCGCAGTCGCGGAATGAATGTCCAGTCTCGCCGCAATTCCAGCACACCATCTTATCTGGGGCCTTCTATGTGAGCAGCTCTTCCACAGTCTGGACTGGTGGACATAACGTGCGACACTCTCCTTGAGACACTTTTTTTATTAATTTTAACAGGTGTCTCTCCGCCATGGGCTTGTTGAGTCTCGATGCCAGTCTACTCATTTGGTGGACATATTCCTCGACGCCTTCCCCTGGCTGCTGTTCCCGTTGCAGGAGCTCGTGCAAGCGGTCATGCTCCGTCTGGTGGCTGCGGAAACGGTCCAGCAACGCCTGACGCAGTTGCATCCAGCTGGTCACGGTCGAGTGGTGTACATGCACCCAGTACCACTCCCTCGCTCTCCTGGTAAGGAGCACATGGAACGTGCGCAGGATCTGAACTGCCTCTGAAGGAACTCGAGCCTGAATATGAAATCCTCTACGGAGTTGTAGCGGTCCTCGGCGTCAAAGGACACGCCCCACCGCTCGACTCTGGTGTTCGGGGTCGGGCTCACGACGTTGACATAATCCGTCTCCACATGGTCATCCATCGGCCCGTTATACGGTGATCCACTGCGTCTATCCGCACCCCTTGGCTACGGTTCCGGAATGCTGTTTCTTCTTTCCGGCACTTCTGGACGGAAATTTCGTGAGCAATGCAATGCATGACACAAATAAATCTTATCCAAGCACTAGTTCCAAATCAGTGGAATCAAGCCCACAAGCTTTCAGTGAATTTAAGCAATACTAAATTTAGGTAAAGCCCAAAATTCCCTTAATTAACAACAACAAGGTAGCAATGCACCAAACCCTCCAGCTAAAAGGCAAAGAGAAAGTGCTAGTGGCCAACACAAGATGGACACAGGCGAAAATTTTTTTCAACCAGCCTCGGAATCGGAAAACGATTCAGAGGAAGAGGCAACCCATTCTTATAATTAATAATATTACTCTTAGATGCCTAGTAGACACTGGTTCATCTATCAATATTATGAAACAAATTTTTTTTAATTTCCCAACCAAACCTTCTAAAGTAAAAGTCCGCACTATAAATGGCACTATAGTATTAAACCAAAGCGTTTCATTGCATTCAAGCAAACTTTGTCCTACTAAACAAACTTTCTTTATTCACAATTTCTCAGAAAAATATGACTTACTGTTAGGTAGCAATTATTTAGAGTCAACTAATGCTCAAATTAACTACTCAACTTAAACAGTCATTATAAATCGATATCCATTTAAAATGCGGTACGACCACACCCAAACAGATGAGTCCAAGGCTACCAATGAGTGCCCTAAGTCATCTAACACAGAGGAAACCCCTCTACTTACCCCTAAAAAGGAGAAAAACCTCCTAAAAATTAAGCGGAAACCCCACTTAAAACAAAATGAGTCCAAGGTTACCAATGAGTACCCCAAGTCATCTAAGTTAGAAGATCACAAGACTTCTAAAACTGAGGAAACCCCTCTTAATACCCCTCCCATAGAAGAATCCCTTCTAGAAATACCCTCTAACTACGACTTAGACGACGAGTTAAGAGAATCCAATGTATTCAGATTGGAACATCTGAATACAGAAGAGGGGGAACAACTTTCGCATGTCTTACTAGAGTACAATGAGTACAATTCAGTACAGAGAAGGTGAAAATTTGATCTTCACAAGTTCGCTTCCTGCATCGCATCTGAATACAGAAGAGGGGGAACAACTTTCGCATGTCTTGCTAGAGTACAATGAGTACAATTCAGTACAGAGAAGGTGAAAATTTGATCTTCACAAGTTCGCTTCCGTCACTGAAGACTCCCGGAAAATAAATGAAAAGTTTAAGCGAAGTTCATTTTTTAAGGTGTATAAACTAACATATTGGTATAACCTAACATTTTAAATACTTAAGTGTATTACTTCATTTAAGTTATTTCTGTATTATAAAAGAACGAGGGGTTCGTTGTATTTTACAACGGGAATTTAAAAAAAAAGAAAGAAACAAGTAGGTAAGGCTACAGTCGGGCGCCCGACAGAAAGATACCCTTCTCCCAATTTTTAAAATCCGTTACAAGCGTGTAACTACACTTATAATTTCAAAAATTCTGCACAAATTCTTCTACTACATATAGCTTACTCGCTCGCACTTACACAGCGACGCGCGTAAAGAGTAAAGCGACACGACGCAACGTCGACGTCGGCGTCAACTGCTCAAAGCAGCGCGTCGGCTGCTGCTCGTACCGAACATTTGTACTGAAATCGTTGACTTTAATAACTTCTGTGTTATTATTCCGATCGGATTGTTATTTGGAGGATATATTTATATTGCATTCAGCTTTATACATACCAAAGCATAACTTTATATATTTATTACTTTGCTTAAAAATCGCAAATTACCATTTTGCGGGGGCGGTGGGCGTGGCATCAAACATTTGATTGATGAACATAAACTTCATCTGCCCCGGATATATAGGAATCTTCATACCAAATTTGGTGTCTCTAGCTTTTTTAATAGCTGAGATCTGTTGTCTCAAACAAACAGACGGACAGACGGACGGACGGACAGACGGACAGACGGACAGACGGACAGACAGACGGACATGTCTCAATCGACTCGGCTAGTGATCCTGAGCAAGAATATATATACTTTATGGGGTCTGCCATGCCTCCTTATGCCTGTTACATACATTTTGCACAAAGTTAGTATAACAAATTTTAATATGTTTTATAACTCAAATATCACCATGTAAGTATTTTGCAACAAAAAAGCATAGTGTTTTACAACAAACGCTCCTTGCTGCTTTAAATTACGATAGTGCGATTGATTATAGTGCATATGGTTGTATTGGTGGAATGACGGTAAGATGTACACATTGTGATGCAGCCATATTTCCAAATGAAAAATGTTGTGCTAACGGCAAAGTGAAATTGATTTTTGGAATGTCATCAACATCGACACATTTTTTGCCTCAAATTCAAGAATACAATGCATCATTTCGAATGACTTCTTTTGGTGCTACAAAAATTATAAGAGATAATTTTACTTCGACGTTCAAGGTTATAAGTTCATGGGGAATATCTTATGAAATCTTCTTCGAGGTTGTCGGAGCAGCATATTATTATAAATATTATTAATAATATTAAATATTATTATAGTTTAATTGTTATTATTATAATATTACAAAGCACAGTGAATTGATAGAGTTAAGCTAGTTTAAGAAAATGCATATTATTTGTTTAGTGTAAGTTTCTCTTATATTTGTATGGTAAGCCGATCGGCAATTGCCGACGGCAAATTTGAGAGTGCGTGGCCAAGCTGTGGTCACCGCTCGAGTCAGTATTGAATATTCTGTGAAGCCAGCAGCAATTAAAGTTGTACATTGTGAACCGAACCACCGCGTCTTACACTTTTGTTTTTTAACAATTTATTTTAGTGTGTGTTTCGGTGTGTTTCAGTTTTATAATTGTTGTTGACAATTTTAATTGTTGCCTGGCCTTTACAGTCGTTTGTACGTGCGGGAAAAAGAAAACTTTAAACAAAGTTTATCATTTTAAATCGAGTGCGAGAAAATTGCTGACCTTCTTTGTCGCCGCCACACCAGTGTTTGCTGCTACTGGACTGCGAATATTGTCGATGGTATTTCAAATCGATCAATGTCTATTGAAACCCTAGACTGCCTTCAGGTATTTAGTGCCACAAATTGAGCGTGTGTTATTGGATAACATTGTTGCAAATCGATGCGTAAGCAGTTTAAAATTATTGAACAGCTCCATTTCTGGCACATATATAACTAACACTTGCATGCAAAGTATTCTTATCTTTATGTATGTGTATGTATTGTAGTAGGCAATAAAATCTGTATTAAGTGTTTAAGTTATTCAATAGATTATAGATTGGATTAGGTTTCTTTATTTTACAGCTTTTACTTTTTTTCTTAGCTTCACTCTTATTGTCCCTTCTTCTTCCCTGACGCTTCGAGATCAAACTTCAATTTATTGACTTCATTGATCGTACATTGCATTAGATATATCGATATTATACATGGTTGCTTTTCTTTACAATAATTCGATATCAAACTGTTATTCAATACGATAGTTATGTTGTTACAATATGTGTTTATCATACATACTATGTTATCTAAATCTATTACAATTCGACCATCCCGATTAAGAGATAGCCCTCTATCTCCCTTATATTCTTGTAATTACATTAAATATTCTAGATTTTTATCCAAGGTTTCATATCGTGCGCACCCCACACTCCATGATACGGGTTTCGAGCTAATTGAAAACCACTGACGTCCTTCAATATATATCTATCATTCTTTAACACTTTAAATATTTCATACGGACCTTTCATTTTAGGTATTAATTTTCTTGCTACCCCTGCTGTGCTATCGAAATTTTTTACCATCACATAATCACCCACACTATATTTGATCGCTACCTTTTTATACCCTTCGACCATTGAAAATGGTCAAAAAAGGGTATACTAACTTTGTGCAAAATGTATGTAACAGGCATAAGGAGGCGTGGTAGACCCCATAATGTATATATATTCATGCTCAGGATCACTAGCCGAGTCGATTGAGACATGTCCGTCTGTCTGACAACAGATCTCAGCTCTTAAAAAAGCTAGAGATACCAAATTTGGCATGAAGGTTCCTGTAAATCATAGGCAGATAAAGTTTATGTCAAATGTTTGATGCCACGCCCACCGCCCCCGCAAATCGGTTAATTGCGATTATTAAGCAAAGTATTAAATGCATAACGTTCTTCTTTGGTATGTATAAAGCTAAATGTAATATGAACATATCCTCCAAATAACAATCCGATCGGACCAATAACACAGAAGTTATTCAAGTCAACGTTTTCAGTACAAATGTTCGGTACGTCAGCAGCTTGCGCGCTGCTTTGAGCAGTCGACGCCGACGTCGACGTTGCGTCGTGTCGCTTTACTCTTTACGCACGTCGCTGTGTGAGTGTGAGCGAGTAAGCTATATGTACTAGAAGTATTTGTGCAGAATTCTCTGTTTGAAATTATGAAAGTGGTAACACGTTTGTAACGGATTTAGAAAATTGGGAGAAGGGTATCTTACTGTCGGGCGCCCGACTGTAGCCTTACCCACTTGTTTTTTTCATTAAATGTCTTTTCATTTGCCTGTGCTAATACTTGATTTTTTTCGCCTATTTCTCTAATATGCTCTAAATTTCGTTCATTATTTTCTAACTGATTCATCGTTTCTAACTTTGCTTCTAACTCATCACTAACCTTCCCTTTCTGAGCTAATCCAAACAGCATTTCACTTGGTAATTTCTTCGTACTACAATGCTGCGTGTTGTTCAACATATAATCTACTTCCTCATTCACAGAGTCCCAATATTGTCCATTCTCAAGTTCCCTAAGTTTAGAAATCATAGGTCCTAAACTTCTATTAATTCTCTCTACCTGTCCATTTGCCTGTGGCGAACCCGTAGCAATTTTAATGTGTTTCACATTCAAATCGTTTAAAAAATCTTCGAAATCCACCGATGTAAAACAACTACCACGGTCGGATATAATACAAGTTGGTTTACTATATGCCCTAAAATATTCCTTTAAAGCGCTTATAACCTCCTTAGTGTTTGTAGTCTTAGTTGTATATAATCTTACAAACTTTGTAAAACCATCTACCACTACCAAAATATGTTTTTTCAATCTGCTATTATGCAACAATCCTTCCCCTTTACCATATTTTGTTGAAAAAACAATACACTTTAAACAATTTTCAATGTGCTCCATAACTTAATCCCTTATATTCGAAAACCAATAACTTTTAACTATCGCACTTAACATCTTGTCTCTACCAATATGTCCTAACTGATAATGATACTTATATAACACATGATCCTCCATCTTTTGTGGCACACAAAACAATAATCTACCATCATTGGTTTTTCTAAACACAATGCCATTTCTCATTTCGTAAAGCTTATGCTCATTTTCCTCCAACAATTTCTTAATATTCTGTAATTTTTCATCTTTGGCCTGAGCAATTTGTTAATTGGTTTCAAAACTATTTGCCTCAGTGATCATTATCGCATCATTACATCTGCTAAGTGCATCTACATGTTGCATTTGTTTACCCGCTCTTTGCTTCAGTTCATAATCAAATTCTTGCAATTCCAAAGCCCACCTGGCAATTCTCTGATTAAGCTCAATCTTATTTAACGTTAAAGAATTACAATCTGTCACTATCTTAAAGTGTCTGCCTTGCAAATATATCCTAAATCTCCGTAAAGCATATATAATTGCTAAGGTTTCTAATTCAAAACTATGGTATTTGGCTTCTGTTTCTGTTGTCCTTTTCGAAAAATAAAATACCGGATGACATTTTCCATCATTCTCTTTTTGCATCAATACCGCCCCAAATCCTAATGCACTGGCATCACAATGAAGTTCAGTTTCCTTTTTATGATCAAACATGGCCAAAACCGGTGCCTCAACTAATTTGTCCTTTAACTGTTGAAAACAATCTAAGTCTCTTTCCTCAAATTTAGACTTTTTATCCTTTCTTAATAAATCATATAACGGTTTCGCTATCGTTGAAAAGTTTTTTATAAATCTTCTAAAATAAGAACATAACCCCAGGAAACTGTGAACTGCCTGAGTTTTCACTGGTATGGGAAAATTCCTAACTGCTTCTAATCCCTTTCCTTCTGCTCTAATGCCATCTTTAGATATTTCAAATCCCAAATACTTAACTTTATCCTGTAAAAATTCACATTTGCCTAGCCTTAATTCTAATCGATTTTCCACTAAACGTTTAAAGACTTCTTTCAAAATTAGTAAATGTTCCTTCATACCCGCACTCGCAATCATAATGTCATCCATATATATGGAGCTGTCTTCAATCCCATCGGCATTCTTAAAAATTCGTATTGGCCTTAAGGGGTGACAAACGAAGTGTATTTTATCGATTCCTTATCCATCAACACATGAAAATACCCATTTTTTAAATCCAACTTCGTAAATATCGTTTTATTCACTAACCTATCAAGCAAATCATCTATTAACGGTAAAGGATAGTTGTCTTATATCATCACCTTATTAAGTCTCCTAAAATCAATACACATTCTTAACTTCCCTGATTTCTTTTTTACTAACACTATTGGCGATGCATACTCTGAACTAATCTCTCGTATTATACCATCTCACATATACTCATCTAACATCACCTGTAATTTTTCTCTTTCTACATATGATAGTCTTCTTGGTGAACAACTAAAAGGTTTTGCATTATCTACCGTAATATTCATTTCGTATTTAACCTTTTGCATCATAGGCTTTTCCGCATTAATATACATCGTTCTTAAAATTTTTTCTAATTCACATCGCACTTGCCATTCTACCTGTTCCCCAATATTGTACGAATGTTCCTTTACTTCATTGTCTAAAATGCCAATCTGTAATAAAGCTTCTTCAAAATTATCATTCACCTGTGCATGTCCTTTTGTATTATCTTCTAATTCACATAATCTTTCACTAACTAATCCATTGTCTAATGACTTACTCTTACTTTTCATTTCTAACAATTCCTCATCTAAGAATTTCTCTTCTAATTGTTTGCTATCTAACAATTTAACTAATTTTATTTCCTGCATTGGCACTTCATTTACTAAATCTTCATCTTCCAATACATTAATTTCTTCCATGGTGTTTTCGTCTTGATTTTCAATACGCTCTACCGTAATCATTTTAAATGCCGATAAATCAATTTTCAGATCAAATTTGTTCATAAAGTCTCTACCCAGAACTACTCCACACCTCATAGATTCGTCGGAAACAATTATCAAATCAAAGTATATTTTAACTTCTTGCTTCTTTACATAACATTGTGTTTTTCCAATAGCAATTAACTGGCTTTCATTTAGCCCAAAATATATGTTATAACTTTCTTGAAGACCCACTCCATCAGGGATTATACCGGACTTCCCGAATCTATGAGTGCTTCTATAATAATTGACTTATT
This sequence comes from Zaprionus kolodkinae, assembly GCA_018901885.1. Taxonomy (NCBI): domain Eukaryota; kingdom Metazoa; phylum Arthropoda; class Insecta; order Diptera; family Drosophilidae; genus Zaprionus; species Zaprionus kolodkinae. The sequence continues at coordinate 44,082 of JAEIFM010000494.1, read as the reverse complement.
AATACCTTTGCTAAAATAAATTTCAACTGGTCTTACATAATTATTTTCAGACTCCGATTTCCTCTTAGGACATTGAGCTACTAGGTGCTCTGCAGATCCACATCCATAGCATGTTCCTCTCTCTCGAATTGGTAGCTTGCAATCTTTTTCCAGTGCCCTTTTATATTGCAATTATAGCAACGCAACTCCTTTACTGCACCGCTCCGCGCTGTCTCCAACTTAGCATCACTCCGTTGTTGTATCGGTAGTACCATCCCAGGAAACACCCGCAAAACTTTCTCAGCACTCTCAAAACCCTGCAATTTTGCTTGCATGCGAACATTGTCCACTGGAATCCCTTCAATAATTCCATCCACCAGCTAGTGCGTTTTTGGGTTACCCCTTCTACTTCTGTTCTATTAATAGACACATAAGTAGGTATAGAAAAAAAAAACCCGAGGCCGATGCATTTCAATTTCTACTTGTCCCTTTACCCCTTCCACAAAATAAGCGAGGCACGCGCTAGAAGAAAGGGAAAACCGAACGTTCTCGAACAAATTTGTATGCCCCGACCCTTATGCTGCTGTCTCTACCTACCGAGCCTACCGAGCCTTTGGGCAAGCGTCTCTTGTCTTTTTTGCCAAAATATTCTTGCATTACAAGTGTTTTTTGCCAAAACGTACCAGCACTACAAGTGTTTTTTGCCAAAACGTACCGCACTACTAGTGTTTTTTGCCAAAACGTACATGCCTTTTGCGTCTCCTGCCTTTTGCGTCTCTTGCTTTTAGAGTCTCCCGCTATTTGAGGCTCTTGCTTTTAGAGGCTTAAGTGGCTTGAGGCGTGTGCTATGTGCGGCCTGTGCAAAATGAACACCGAGTGGCAAATATCTCATTCATTTTTGAGTGGCTTGTTGTGCATGCATGCATGTTGCAGTTCTCTGGTACATACATTATTAACTGCTCTTAATACATAAATTTAAGCATTTGCCGCCGCTTCCATTTTGTTACCCCGCACCCCGCAGATTTTACAGCTGTCTACAAACGTAGCGTCGTTCATTTGTTTGATATACATACCACTTAGAGTGCGTGTGTAAGTTATCAAGTAACCCTCGCACTCAGAGTGCTCAGCCCTCACAGGGCATATCGCTGACGCTGCAAGGCAGAAAGTCAGTGGCCGAGTAGCGGGCGTTGCGCTGATGCAATATGCTAAGCCAATGCCCTAGCAACAAAGTCAGCTATGGTAACCTGATTCTTGCTATGTGTCGCAAGAGCAGAGTTATGATTATGCTGAGTCGGCTTGCCGGCTATGACCTGGTTGCTCGCGAATTCCATAGGGTAGCTGTAAACATTTTGTATTTGGCATTTTCAGTTTGTAAAGAAGAACCAATAATGGAACAAGCAAGCTCCGGCACAAGCCGCATAAGAATTCTTTGTTGTATTCATTTTGTTGTTGAGCCACAAGGCCATCAAATACAATCGAGTCATAGTTAAGACTCGCATCATAAATAACTTAACTTCAGTGAATTCCCCAACTACCGGAGAACCTGCAGCTGGAGACTGGATAAACTTTACTGGCGACCAACGTTTTTTTAAGAAGCCACACCCGTTAGGAGGCCACCTCATAAAATGTAAGTGGAATGTTTAATTCAGAAAACTTTAAGTCGTGTTATTGTTGAAATATATAAAGTAATAAGAGTGATAAACGAAACAGTGAGACAACACAAATTCTGGTTACAAAATATTTGCGCGTAATTATTCCCCCCTATTGTGAAATATTTAGTGTTTTCTCTGATTTCAATTTTGTCTGCTAAGGCTGATGAGTTGGGTGCGAAGAGAAATTAAACAGGAATACGATAGTTACGATAGCCTATACGACGAACCTAATACAAGTCAAGTTACTCAAGTTACTGTGCTACAAGAATCCACGATGAATATTGACGCAAATCAGTTAAGTGCCATTATAGACGGTGCCGTTAGGAGCGCGTTAGCCGAACAGGAGAACCGCTTAAAGCAAGAGTTTCGGGCAGAAGTTGACGCAATTAAACAGCAAGTGAACAGTTTACAGATAGATACACCACAGGTAGAAGTCTATAGCCGCATAAGCATAGATCCCGCTGTTAGGTGCGAAGTCAAACTTGATATCGTCAAATCTATCCCAGAGTTCGACGGCGAACAAAGTGATTACGTGGCTTGACGGCAGTCAGCCGTTGACGCGTATTAAATCTTTAGACCATACCAGAACAGTGAGGCGCACTAACAAGCCGTCACAATTTTAAGGAATAAAATTCGTGGCTCGGCAAGAGCGCTATTAGTGTCACATAGTACGGTATTGAATTTCGATGCCATAATTGCTAGATTAGATGTCACTTACGCAGATAAGACTTCGCTTCGAGTCTTGCGGCAGAAATTGGAAATGGTTAGGCAAGGGGAACTCAGCTTAATGCAGTATTATGACGAAGTGCAAAAAAGCTTGCCACTTGTGACTAATAAAATCATTATGTCACACGATGCGAATGGTGCCGCCTTACTCAATGCTGAAGTAAGAAATGATGCACTTCACGCATTCATCTCAGGTCTGAAGAGATCTTTGAAAGCAATAGTGTTCCCCGCGCAACCCAAAGATTTGCCGGCCGCACTAGCCTTGGCCGCTGAAGCAAGCACCGAGCGAAGTATATTCGCTAATTCCTATGCCAAGGCAATGGAAGAGAGGAATAATAAGGGCAATAGACAGCCAAACCGCCAGTATGATAGGCAGGGTAGGAGTGGTAGAAATGAGCGGGCCCCAGAAAGGAATCCGCACTATACGAAGAAACAGGGTCAGAATAGGCCTCAACAGGCAGAAAATACCCAAAAGAATGACGATAGGCCACCACAAGAGCCCATGGAAGTGGACTCATCCTCTAAGTTCAGGCAACAAACCAATTGGAACCCCCAAAAGGGCGACCCAAATTCTGATAACAATAGAAATCAGAAGAGAAGCAATAACTCCGAACGAATGACAGGACAGAGACGACAGAGGGTTAATAACATAAGTCAACAGGCCCAACCTGAGGACTCACAAAAGTGCCAGGAGGCAGCTACGGCGGCCGTAGCTAGCATAGATGATGACAGTGACTCTGGCAATGAGGCCGGATCGCTTAATTTTTTAGAGGACACTCCCGGTTGCCGTTTGTCGAAAAACAACTGGCTGGGAGGAAACTAAAGATACTCATCGACACTGGAGCGGCCAAAAACTACATTAAGCCCGTAAAGGAGCTCAAAGGAGTAGTGTTGGTCGACTCCCCATTCATTGTTAGTTCAATACACGGCTCTAACAAAGTAAATAAAAAATGTTACATGCACATTTTTGGGCAAGAAACCCCATTCTTTCTGCTAGACTCTCTAACAACGTTCGATGCAATCATAGGCCTAGACTTTTTAACAAAAGTAGGGGCGACATTGGACTTGAAGTCAAGCACGATCAATTACGGTGACACAACAGAAATGTTGCAGTACCATAAGTGCGACAATGTAAATTTCACCCATGTTGATGACATAGTAGTGCCGTTAACAGTTAAAAGCGAGTTTAAAAAGATGGTGTTGAGCAGAATCAAGGCATTTTCGACCCCTAACGGGGCGCTGCCTTTCAACACCTCAGTCGTTGCGACAATTCGCACAACCGACAACAACCCCATATACTCAAAGCTCTACCCACATCCGATGGGGGTAGCCGAGTTTGTAAACAAGGAAATAAAGAACTTGTTGCAGAATGGGATCATTCGCCCCTCTAAATAGCCATACAACAACCCCACTTGGGTTGTCGACAAAAAGGGTTTAGATGAACACGGAAATAGTAATAAGAGATTGGTAATCGATTTTAGGAAACTAAACGAGCAGACTATACCAGATAGGTACCCCATTCCCAATATTGCCATGATCTTAGCCAATTTAGGTAAAGCTAAATACTTTACTACGTTAGACCTCAAGTCTGGTTACCATCAGATTTACCTTGCAGAGCAAGACCGCGAGAAAACGTCATTTTCTGTTAACGGGGGCAAGTACGAGTTTTGCCGACTGCCTTTCGGGTTAAAAAATGCTGGAAGCATTTTTCAAAAAACTATAGATGACGTTTTGCGGGAGCAGATAGGCAAGACGTGCTATGTGTACATAGATGACGTCATAATCTTTTCTGAAAATGAGTCCGATTATGTCATGCATATTGACTGGGTCCTCAAATGCCTCTGTGACGCCAACATGAAAGTCTCAAGAGAAAAGACCCATTTTTTCAAAGAAAGCGTAGAATACTTAGGCTTTGTTGTAACAAAGGGCGGGGCTAAAACTGACCCTGAAAAAGTGCGCGCTATTCGAGAGTTCGAAGAACCCAAAAGTTTGTATGCACTCAGGTCTTTTTTGGGCCTTGCTAGCTACTATAGAAGATTTATTAAGGACTTTGCAGCAATTGCAAGGCCTTTGACAAACTTACTAAGGGGCGAGAATGGCTCCGTTAGTAAGCATATGTCGAAAAAATTCCTATCAAATTTAATGACACAGAAACTGAGGCATTCGATAGGGTAAGAAATATTCTGGCATCGGAAGATGTCATGTTGAGATATCCGGACTTTAAGAAGCCCTTTGACTTAACGACAGATGCTTCAGCGCATGGAATCGGGGCTGTGCTTTCACAGGAAGGCAAGCCAATCACCATGATTTCTAGAACCTTAAAGGAATGCGAGACAAACTATGCTACCAACGAGAGGGAGCTACTTGCCATAGTATGGGCGCTGGGGAAGTTACAACAATACTTGTATGGAACGCGCGACATCAATATCTACACAGATCACCAGCCCCTAACTTTTGCGGTCTCAGATAGGAATCCAAATGCCAAAATCAAAAGATGGAAGGCCTTTATTGACGAGCATAATGCAACAATTTTTTACAAGCCCGGCAAAGAAAACTTTGTGGCAGATGCGCTTTCGCGCCAAAATATTAACGCTATGCAAAGCGAGATAGAGTCCGATGTTGCCACTATACACAGTGAGCTATCGTTGACTTACACTATCGATGCCACAGATAAGCCTCTTAATTGCTTCAGGAACCAGATAATTCTGGAAGAAGCACAATTTCCCTTGAAACGCACATTTGTGCTTTTCCGCGAAAAAATAAAGCACACCATATATTTCACTCGGGATGACGAAGCTCTCCGTGAGGTGAAACAAGTGGTGCAACCAGGCGTGGTAAATGCAATTTATTGCAATCTCCACACCTTGGCTTATATACAAGACGAATTGGTAAGATTTTTTCCTGCAACCAAATTTTGGCATTGCAAAAATCTTGTGACTGACATTACTGACCAAAACGAGCGAAGAGAAATCGTTATAGCGGAGCATAGTCGCGCCCATAGGGCTGCGCAAGAAAATGTTAAACAAATTCTGTGCGACTATTATTTCCCAAAAATGTCTAAGCTAGTTTCGGAGGTGATAGCCAACTGTAAGATATGCACTAAAGCTAAGTATGACAGGCATCCAAAGAAACAACAGCTCGGCGTGACACCGGTACCAACATATGCCGGCGAAATGATGCACATCGATATATTTTCCACTGATAAAAAACAGTTTTTAACATGTATCGATAAATTTTCTAAATTCGCCATCACGCAGCCAATAGCGTCTCGGACAATAACAGATCTTAAGATCCCAATTATCCAGCTTGTAAATTCTTTCCCCAAAACCAAGACAATATACTGCGACAATGAAGCAGCATTCAATTCAGAGACTATCACGTCTCTATTGAAAAACCAATTCGGGATTGATGTAGTCAATGCACCCCCGATGCATAGCTCATCGAACGGGCAGGTAGAACGCTTCCACAGTACATTGTCAGAAATAGCAAGGTGCCTTAAGTTGGAAAAGAAATTCGAAGACACTATTGAGCTCATAATGCAAGCGACCGTTAGGTACAACCGCACAATTCATTCGGTCACCGGGAAAAAGCCGTTAGAGGTAATCCACGCATCAACCGAAGAATTCAAGGAAAACATTAGAAGCAAAATAGCTAACGCTCAGCAGGCTCAGCTAGATCGGAATAATGCATCGAGGCAAAATAGGGTTTTTGAAGTAGGGGAAAAAGTATTTGTAAACAACAACAAAAGATTGGGCAACAAGCTGACCCCCTTGTGTTCTGAGGAGACTATTCAAGCAGACCTAGGAACGTCTGTTCTTATTAAGGGGAGGGTGGTCCATAAGGACAACCTAAGGTAGCTGCTCATACTATGTTTTGCCTTTATAATTTTGAAATCATAATACCCAAGTTAAGAATAGTACGTAAGAAAATTGAGGAAACAAAACTCATAGGATTAAATTGTCTCTTGCAGGTTCGTGGGTATCGTTCTTACTCTTTTCGCAATTGTAAATGCGCGAATCACAGACTACTCGCATTCCAATTACATTCCCGTTATGGACGGAGAAGTAATGGTATGGGAGCAACGCAGCTATTTAAGACACTCGAGTAACCTCACAGAGTTCGCCGCGATGTTAGACGAGACTGACAGATTGACAACGCTATTCCCCCAATCGCATATGCGAAAGCTTTTAGATGTAGATATTGATCATGCCAGAAACCTGTTGTCCGCTTTAAAGATCCACCACCGTATAGCCAGAGGCATAGACTTTTTGGGCACCGTATTGAAAGTAGTAGCAGGAACACCAGATGCTGCAGACTTTGAAAGGATTAGAATGACAGAATCTCAACTCATCGAGTCAAACAATAGACAAGTGGTGATTAACACCATAACACAAAAGCGCATAAATGGGTTTACAGAGACAGTAAATAAATTGCTTAAAGAAAGAAAAGGGGATGTTACTGATACGCCACATTTATACGAATCATTATTGGCGAGAAATAGAATGTTAATTTCGGAAATTCAAAATTTGATGTTGTCAATCACTTTAGCTAGGTCAAACATTATAAATCCTAGCATTTTTGATCACGACGACTTAAAGTCTATTCTGAGTGAACATCCCACAGAGGTGCCCATAGTCAACCTAATGGAAGTATCAAATATTAAGATATTCCAGTCCGATAACATAGTCCGCATACTAATTGACTACCCCCAAATTAAATTCATTTGCAAGAAAGTAACAATGTTTCCCGTGGCACACAAAAACATCATGCTCCAGCTGACAGATGACACCGTGGCGGAATGCAACAGCGGAATCATGGCTGTCACAGACTGCGCGACCACCAGCTACACCACCTTCTGCAAATTGGCGAACCACGAAACCTGCGCCAGCGGCTTACACTCGGGAGGCTCAGCTCTCTGCTATACTCAGGCCAGCCACCTTAAGCCAATTACATTGGTGGATGAGGGCACAATTATCATCAACGACCTTCCGGCACAAGTCAGTACTGACGACGGACCAGAGAGATTGGTACGAGGCACGAATCTAATAACGTTCCAGCGCCTAGCTATCATAAACGGGACCAAGTACGTAAACCCCAAGTTGGCATTAAGCAAAACGCCAGGAGTAGCTACGTCCCCATTGCTGAACGTCATCGGCCAGGACCCAGTTCTAAGTCTACCACTACAGAACCGAATGAACGAGCATAACCTCCGAGTCATACAAGAAGTTAAGGATCATGCAGAAGCCCAGTGGGTAGGAGTCAGCCTGGTCTCCAGCGGTTCCATTCTTCTCTGCCTGGTTCTGAGAAGAAGACGAGCGTCGAGGGAGATAAAACAACTCATGGACTCATATGGAGTGCCCCGGGACGGCGCAACTTTAAGGGGGGAGCAGTTATCAAGTAACCCTCGCACTCAGAGTGCTCAGCCCTCACAGGGCATATCGCTGACGCTGCAAGGCAGAAAGTCAGTGGCCGAGTAGCGGGCGTTGCGCTGATGCAATATGCTAAGCCAATGCCCTAGCAACAAAGTCAGCTATGGTAACCTGATTCTTGCTATGTGTCGCAAGAGCAGAGTTATGATTATGCTGAGTCGGCTTGCCGGCTATGACTTGGTTGCTCGCGAATTCCATAGGGTAGCTGTAAACATTTTGTATTTGGCATTTTCAGTTTGTAAAGAAGAACCAATAATGGAACAAGCAAGCTCCGGCACAAGCCGCATAAGAATTCTTTGTTGTATTCATTTTGTTGTTGAGCCACAAGGCCATCAAATACAATCGAGTCATAGTTAAGACTCGCATCATAACTAACTTAACTTCAGTGAATTCCCCAACTACCGGAGAACCTGCAGCTGGAGACTGGATAAACTTTACTTGTATATATTCTTTCGTTAGCATTGCTTACCCCGCACCCGGCATTTTACATTGCTGCGTACAAACGTAGTTACAGTAAACGTTTAGCTTTCCTTACTTTGGATCGCTTGGATCACTTTCGTTGTTTGCTCACACAACGCATAGGTTGCGTGTGTGTGTGTATTAGGCAAGCTAGATTTACATAGTCGGCGTCGTTGCGAGGGTAGCTCACAAAGTTGTGAAATTATTTTCTTTGTTGAGTTATTGATATTTTCTTTTAAAGCAACATGTTTGAGTCTGAAAAAACTAGTGAAAAGCCACAAGTCAGCAAAACAGCTGCAAAATTATCGCTATGTTTGCAAAGATTTGATAAGGTTAGCGCTGACATCTCCCGTATGCAAACAGCAATTAAATCAAAGACCATTTCGTCTGATAAAACAGAGTTAGCGTGCCGTTTAGAACTTTTAGACGGTTACATCGAAAAGGCAATGGATTTACAGGCTGAGTTGGATAATTTAAACCCTCAGAATGATTTTAGAGGGCCGTTAGAAGATTTGTGTGTCATCACAAAGGCATTATATATAAATGCATCCAAGGCAACGTCAGAGCCAATAATTGAGCACGATTGCTCCATAGTTTCGAGCCAGCGATTCCAACTGCCGAAAATGCGTTTGCCCAGATTTAGTGGCAAACATTCGGAATACAAAAATTTTATCTGCCTGTTTGAAAGTTTGGTCGACTATGACAATTCCTTGTCAAACGTCGAAAAGTTCAACCATTTAGTTTCGTGTTTGTCCGATGAAGCATTGGGGGTAGTTAAGCCGTATCAATTAACGGATTGTAACTATCCCTCGCTAGTCTCAAGGCAGTAAATGACAACAAATGTCTTATATTCTTTGATACTGTTTCGCAATTGTTTGACATACCTAGCATGACAAAACCATCTGCATCGAGTTTGAGATCGATCATAGACACGGTGTCTGCTATTTATGCTTCGTTGTCGTCGTTAGGTAACGACAGAGACATTGCTAATGCAATGATAATTCACATGGTCATGGCAAAGGTAGACTTTGGTACCAAATCTCGTTTTGAAGAGCAGCTTGATTATGATACGCTGCCATCCTGAGAAGATTGTGCTAGACAACTGAATAAGATATCAACTGAATAAGATGTCAACTCGTGACAAAACAAAGTCGCGAATTGATGCCAAGAAGCCCCATCAGGGTAAGTCGTCCTTTGCTATTTCTGATGGAGGGCGTCCATCAACGTCTGTGTGTGTTTTTTGCAAATCGGAAACGCACAATATCTCTTCGTGTCTATCGTTTTCTGCAATTTCAGTTTTGCAGCGCTTTGAATATGTCAAAGCACAAAAGTTGTGCCTAAATTGTTTGGTTGTTGGGCATACAGTCTCTAAGTGTAAGGCGCCAAAGTGTAGAGTATGTTCAAGGCCTCACCATTCCTTGCTTCACAGGTATACTACTCCTGATCAAGGTGAGGTATCTACATATCAAGCAACTGTGGCAGACGTGCATTTGGGCCATGTGTCAAATAATGCACAAATTGTTCTCGCCACTGCTGTCGTTAATGTTAAAGACAGATTTGGTCAGTTGCATTCCGCACGAGCCTTGCTTGATAGTGGTTCCCAAATCAATTTGATATCAGAGAGTATGGCCCAGATGTTACGGCTCAAGCGGGAGCCAACATATTTAGTTATTTCGATGGTTGGAGGTGCAACAATAGATAGCAAAAGCAAGATATGTGCTTCTATTCAGTCGCGCATAAATTCCCACAATTTTTCGGTTGACTGTTGGGTGTTGAAATCCATTTCAACAACACCTCCAACCACCACCAACTCGACTCGTTAGTTAACCGTTTCTGGGAATTGGATCAATGTCCGTTCGAGTCGAAGACTGGTCGCCAAACAGCTGAACAACAAGCTTGTGAATTGTTCTTCAAGAAAACTGTAAAATTATCTTCTGGTCGTTTCCAAGTGGATCTCCCTTTCAAGACCGATCCTAAAGTTTTTGGCTTGTCCTTTCAAACTGCTGAAAGGCGTTTTTTGCAACTTGAGCGTAAATTATCGAAGGATGCAGTTCTAAAAAGCATGTACCATGACTTCATCCATTCTGAAGTCAACTCCTCTAGGACAGCATTATTATATTCCTCATCAATGCGTTCTTAGGCCTGAAAGTTCCTCCACCAAGCTTCGTGTAGTTTTCGACGCTTCTAGTAAGACGTCAACAGCTGTTTCTCTAAACGAAACACTGATGGCGGGGCCGACAATTCAGAGGGAGCTATATTCAACCCTGATTAACTTCTGGTTGAATAAGTATGCCGTAACTGCTGACATTTCAAAAATGTACAGGCAGATCAATATTTCTGAAAAAGACAGAAATTTCCAACTAATTTTGTGGAGAGAAAATACTTCACAAAATATTCAAGCATACCGACTTAATACAGTCACATATGGTACAGCTTCTGCACCCTTTCTGGCGATACGCTGCTTATTTGAGCTGGCACGTCCATGCATGCACGCCCCATCACATCCTATTGGATCAGATGTGATTTAAACGTTGGCAATGTATTTGCAATCAAGTTCAGACAATATTGGAATCAGGAGGTTTTCCACTTGCCAAGTGGGCAACCAACTGTAGTGATCTGTCATTTAAAACAAAAGCTGGTGACGAAGTGACTCTGAAGATTGATGAGTAGAGTTCCGTCAAAACTCTTGGGATGCGCTGGGCACCTCAAGAGGATATATTTAAATATTATCTCGACGTGGACAGCTTTGTTTCGGATAGGCCAACGAAACGCAACATATTGTCTGCAGCGTCTCGTTTATTTGACCCTCTCGGGCTGCTATGTCCAATTGTTAACAAGGCCAAAATGTTGTTGCAAGAATTGCGGAGACTTAAATAGATTGGGATGAAGCCATTCCAGTGAGCCTTCACACGACATGGAATGGGTTCACCATGACGTTGCGCGATTTACACAAAATTCGCATTCCTCGATACGTATGTCTTAATACGTATCAAAAGGTTCAAATACATGGCTTTGCTGATGCATCCAGTCATGCGTACGGTTGTTGCATCTACGTGCAAACGTGCAGCAACCGAGACGTTGGTACTACATTGCTCACTGCAAAGTCTAGGGTAGCTCCACTAAACGTGAAGACAATACCCCGATTAGAATTATGCGCAGCACCCTTGTTGGTTAAGCTGTGGCACCAAATTGCGACAACTCTAACCAAATTTAGCATTGAAAGTTTGAATTTCTGGTCGGCTTCACAGGTTGTGTTATACTGGCTTAAACGCGATTCTTGCACATTAGGCACATTTGTGGCAAATAGAGTTGCAGAAATTCAGGAGTTGTCGAATGGTATTGTGTGGCATCATGTTCCAACAGATGCTAATCCGGCAGATTTAGTATCGAGGGGAACCGATATAGATGAGATCGTTATGGTTTGATGGGCTAGGTTTCTTGAAGTTGGAGGAAGACCAATGGCCTCAGCTTCACCTTAATTCTAATCGATTTTCCACTAAACGTTTAAAGACTTCTTTCAAAATTAGTAAATGTTCCTTCATACCCGCACTCGCAATCATAATGTCATCCATATATATTATAACCTTATTTTCTCTTATCATGTCCATAAATATATTATTAATAAATCTTTGAAAAACCTGTGGAGCTGTCTTCAATCCCATCGGCATTCTTAAAAATTCGTATTGGCCTAAAGGGGTGACAAACGAAGTGTATTTTATCGATTCCTTATCCATCAACACATGTAAATACCCATTTTTTAAATCCAACTTCGTAAATATCGTTTTATTCACTAACCTATCAAGCAAATTATCTATTAACGGTAAAGGATAGTTGTCTTATATCATCACCTTATTAAGTCTCCTAAAATCAATACACATTCTTAACTCCCCTGATTTCTTTTTTACTAACACTATTGGCGATACATACTCTGAACTACTCTCTCGTATTATACCATCTCACATATACTCATCTAACATCACCTGTAATTTTTCTCTTTCTACATATGATAGTCTTCTTGGTGAACAACTAAAAGGTTTTGCATTATCTACCGTAATATTCATTTCGTATTTAACCTTTTGCATCATAGGCTTTTCCGCATTAATATACATCGTTCTTAAAATTTTTTCTAATTCACATCTTTGAAAAACCTGTGGAGCTGTCTTCAATCCCATCGGCATTCTTAAAAATTCGTATTGGCCTAAAGGGGTGACAAACGAAGTGTATTTTATCGATTCCTTATCCATCAACACATGTAAATACCCATTTTTTAAATCCAACTTCGTAAATATCGTTTTATTCACTAACCTATCAAGCTAATCATCTATTAACGGTAAAGGATAGTTGTCTTATATCATCACCTTATTAAGTCTCCTAAAATCAATACACATTCTTAACTCCCCTGATTTCTTTTTTACTAACACTATTGGCGATACATACTCTGAACTACTCTCTCGTATTAAACCATCTCACATATACTCATCTAACATCACCTGTAATTTTTCTCTTTCTACATATGATAGTCTTCTTGGTGAACAACTAAAAGGTTTTGCATTATCTACCGTAATATTCATTTCGTATTTAACCTTTTGCATCATAGGCTTTTCCGCATTAATATACATCGTTCTTAAAATTTTTTCTAATTCACATCGCACTTGCCATTCTACCTGTTCCCCAATATTGTACGAATGTTCCTTTACTTCATTGTCTAAAATGCCAATCTGTAATAAAGCTTCTTCAAAATTATCATTCACCTGTGCATGTCCTTTTGTATTATCTTCTAATTCACATAATCTCTCACTAACTAATCCATTTTCTAATGACTTACTCTTACTTTTAATTTCTAACAATTCCTCATCTAAGAATTTCTCTTCTAATTGTTTGCTATCTAACAATTTAACTAATTTTATTTCCTGCATTGGCACTTCATTTACTAAATCTTCATCTTCCAATACATTAATTTCTTCCATCGTGTTTTCGTCTTGATTTTCAATACGCTCTACCGTAATCATTTTTAATGCCGATAAATCAATTTTCAGATCAAATTTGTTCATAAAGTCTCTACCCAGAACTACTCCACACCTCATAGATTCGTCGGAAACAATTATCAAATCAAAGTATATTTTAACTTCTTGCTTCTTTACATAACATTGTGTTTTTCCAATAGCAATTAACTGGCTTTCATTTAGCCCAAAATATATGTTATAACTTTCTTGCAGACCCACTCCATCAGGGATTATACCGGACTTCCCGAATCTATGAGTGCCTCTATAATAATTGACTTACCTTTGCTAAAACAAGTGGGTAAGGCTACAGTCGGGCGCCCGACAGTAAGATACCCTTCTCCCAATTTTCTAAATCCGTTACAAACGTGTAACAACTTTTATAGTTTCAAACAGAGAATTCTGCATAAATACTTCTATTACATATAGCTTACTCGCTCGCACTCACACAGCGACGCGCGTAAAGAGTAAAGCGACACGACGCAACGTCGACGTCGGCGTCGACTGCTCAAAGCAGCGCAAAAGCTGCTGCTCGTACCGAACATTTGTACTGAAAACGTTGACTTGAATAACTTCTGTGTTATTGTTCCGATCGGATTGTAATTTGGAGAATATATTCATATTGCATTCAGCTTTATACATGCCGAAGCAGAACTTTATAAGTTCAATACTTTGCTTAATAATCGTAAATAACCGATTTGCGGGGGCGGTGGGCGTGGCATCAAACATTTGACATAAACTTCACCTGCCCCGAATATATAGGAACCTTCATACCAAATTTGGTGTCTCTAGCTTTTTTAATAGCTAAGATCTGTTGTCTCAAACAAACAGACGGACAGACGGACAGACGGACAGACGGACAGACGGACAGACGGACAGACAGACGGACATGTCTCAATCGACTCGGCTAGTGATCCTGAGCAAGAATATATATACTTTATGGGGTCTGCCACGCCTCCTTATGCCTGTTACATACATTTTGCACAAAGTTAGTATACCCTTTTTTGACCATTTTCAATGGTCGAAGGGTATAATAAATTTTAACTGGTCTTACATAATTATTTTCAGACTCCGATTTCCTCTTAGGGCATTGAGCTACCAGGTGCTCTGCAGATCCACATCCATAGCATGTTCCTCTCTCTCGAATTGGTAGATTGCAATCTTTTTTCCAGTGCCCTTTTATATTGCAATTATAGCAACGCAACTCCTTTACTGCACCGCTCCGCGCTGTCTCCAACTTAGCATCACTCCGTTGTTGTATCGGTAGTACCATCCCAGGAAACACCCGCAAAACTTTCTCAGCACTCTCAAAACCCTTCAATTTTGCTTGCATGCGAACATTGTCCACTGGAATCCCTTCAATAATTCCATCCACCAACTCCTCTTCATCCCTGTTAACATCTCGCGCCAAATCAACCTTACTATCATAGTAAGTTACGAAACTCTCTCCAAACTTCCAGTTACGCCGTTCAAATTTGAGTCGTAATTCTCCTTTAGTTACTTTCCCGTCGAATGCCAGTTTTAATTGCTGCAACAATTCCTCGAAAGGTTGAATAATGCGTGCTGGGTCAGCATGAAGCCATTGAAGTGCAACACCTTTGAGTTTTGCCATGCACAACAAGCGACATTGCATTTTGGTCAAATTATATGCGATAGCCACATTTCGCAACTGCGTTGTCCAATTACGCACCGACGTTTGACCAGCAAATTCTAACAATACTTCCTTCGCCAGTAGAAACATGCTCGAAGACCAGCGTCATCTTCTCCGGCGTCTAAATTATTTCCAAGCGCTGCTTCTTCTTGCTCGCAACACGCTTTAATGCTACTGCGCACTTGTAATTGTGAAATCATGTTTGTTGCTGCTCCTATCTCCGCTTGCAAATTCCTGAGAATTTCTCGATTCTTGGAAATCTCTTCCATTTGCACCACCAGCATTGCATCATGCATCTCAGTTAAGTCCTCTATTTCAGCTTGATCCATCACCGGAACATTGCCACGCTCCTCTGTCCGTACTGCATTTAACCGCGCCAATAATTGTACTTTGCAGCCACATGTTGGCAACCCCCAAACTTCCAACCATCTTTTTAATTGTGTCATTACTGCCGAAATATTAATATCCATGACGTGAATATTCGGACCACTTCTGATATTGTAGTAGGCAATAAAATCTTTATTAAGTGATTTAGTTATTCAATAGATTATAGATTGGATTAGGTTTCTTTATTTTACAGCTTTTATTTTTTTTTCTTAGCTTCACTCTTATTGTCCCTTCTTCTTCCCTGATGCTTCGAGATCAACCTTCAACTTATCGACTTCATTTATCGTACATTGCATTGGATATATCGATATTATACATGGTTGCTTTTCTTTACAATAATTCGATATCAAACTGTTATTCAATACGATAGTTATGTTGTTACAATATGTGTTTATCTTACATGCTATGTTATCTAAATCTATTACAGTATGTACATACATTTTTAACTGCTCTTAATACATAAATCGCCTAACAAGCTGCCAAAATATTCTGCGAACAGCAGACAACGGTACAAAATTACACATATGTACATAGAATAACATAAAACGTAAAAATAACAAGTAATATTCGTTTGCATGATTTTGATAAGACATAAATAAAACAAACAATACGGCAATATTTAATTACATTTTTTATTTAAACATAATATTTCTGGTGGTTAAATTGGTTTTTAATTGAGTGTGTTATTGTGCCAACGCAAAAATATCGCGATCTTTACATATTTACAAATATTCGCGAATTTCGAACATCTGTTAATACATAAAGGTATACGCACAAACATATTTGCGTTTGCACATACACACACGTCCGCTGAACTCGGACCGTTCTTTGCTTGCGCTCTCAGTTTTTTCGTTTTCGATCTCGCTTGCATTCGGCGGCGCTTGCATTTGCCGCCGCTTCCATTTTGTTACCCCGCACCCCGCAGATTTTACAGCTGTCTACAAACGTAGCGTCGTTCATTTGTTTGATATACATACCACTTAGAGTGCGTGTGTATATAAGTTATCAAGTAACCCTCGCACTCAGAGTGCTCAGCCCTCACAGGGCATATCGCTGACGCTGCAAGGCAGAAAGTCAGTGGCCGAGTAGCGGGCGTTGCGCTGATGCAATATGCTAAGCCAATGCCCTAGCAACAAAGTCAGCTATGGTAACCTGATTCTTGCTATGTGTCGCAAGAGCAGAGTTATGATTATGCTGAGTCGGCTTGCCGGCTATGACTTGGTTGCTCGCGAATTCCATAGGGTAGCTGTAAACATTTTGTATTTGGCATTTTCAGTTTGTAAAGAAGAACCAATAATGGAACAAGCAAGCTCCGGCACAAGCCGCATAAGAATTCTTTGTTGTATTCATTTTGTTGTTGAGCCACAAGGCCATCAAATACAATCGAGTCATAGTTAAGACTCGCATCATAACTAACTTAACTTCAGTGAATTCCCCAACTACCGGAGAACCTGCAGCTGGAGACTGGATAAACATTACTGGCGCCCAACGTTTTTTTAAGAAGCCACACCCGTTAGGAGGCCACCTCATAAAATGTAAGTGGAATGTTTAATTCAGAATACTTTAAGTCGTGTTATTGTTGAAATACATAAAGTAATAAGAGTGATAAACGAAACAGTGAGACAACACAAATTCTGGTTACAAAATATTTGCGCGTAATTATTCCCCCTATTGTGAAATATTTAGTGTTTTCTCTGATTTCAATTTTGTCTGCCAAGGCTAATGAGTTGGGTGCGAAGAGAAATTAAACAGGAATACGATAGTGACGATAGCCTATACGACGAACCTAATACAAGTCAAGTTACTCAAGTTACTGTGCAACAAGAATCCACGATGAATATTGACGCAAATCAGTTAAGTGCCATTATAGACGGTGCCGTTAGGAGCGCGTTAGCCGAACAGGAGAACCGCTTAAAGCAAGAGTTTCGGGCAGAAGTTGACGCAATTAAACAGCAAGTGAACAGTTTACAGATAGATACACCACAGGTAGAAGTCTATAGCCGCATAAGCATAGATCCCGCTGTTAGGTGCGAAGTCAAACTTGATATCGTCAAATCTATCCCAGAGTTCGACGGCGAACAAAGTGATTACGTGGCTTGGCGGCAGTCAACCGTTGACGCGTATGAAATCTATAGACCATACCAGAACAGTGAGGCGCACTAACAAGCCGTCACAATTTTAAGGAATAAAATTCGTGGCTCGGCAAGAGCGCTATTAGTGTCACATAGTACGGTATTGAATTTCGATGCCATAATTGCTAGATTAGATGTCACTTACGCAGATAAGACTTCGCTTCGAGTCTTGCGGCAGAAATTGGAAATGGTTAGGCAAGGGGAACTCAGCTTAATGCAGTATTATGACGAAGTGCAAAAAGCTTGCCACTTGTGACTAATAAAATCATTATGTCACACGATGCGAATGGTGCCGCCTTACTCAATGCTGAAGTAAGAAATGATGCACTTCACGCATTCATCTCAGGTCTGAAGAGATCTTTGAAAGCAATAGTGTTCCCCGCGCAACCCAAAGATTTGCCGGCCGGACTAGCCGAGGCCGCTGAAGCCGAGGCAAGCATCGAGCGAAGTATGTTCGCTAATTCCTATGCCAAGGCAATGGAAGAGAGGAATAATAAGGGCAATAGACAGCCAAACCGCCAGTATGATAGGCAGGGTGGGAGTGGTGGAAATGAGCAGGCCCCAGAAAGGAATCCGCACTATACGAAGAAACAGGGTCAGAATAGGCCTCAACAGGCACAAAATACCCAAAAGAATGACGATAGGCCACCACAAGAGCCCATGGAAGTGGACTCATCCTCTAAGTTCAGGCAACAAACCAATTGGAACCCCCCAAATTCTGATAATCATAGAAATCAGAAGAGAAGCAATAACTCCGAACGAATGACAGGACAGAGACGACAGAGGGTTAATAACATAAGTCAACAGGCCCAACCTGAGGACTCACAAAAGTGCCAGGAGGCAGCTACGGCGGCCGTAGCTAGCATAGATGATGACAGTGACTCTGGCAATGAGGCCGGATCGCTTAATTTTTTAGAGGACACTCCCGGTTGCCGTTTATCGAAAAACAACTGGCTGGGAGGAAACTAAAGATACTCATCGACACTGGAGCGGCCAAAAACTACATTAAGCCCGTAAAGGAGCTCAAAGGAGTAGTGTTGGTCGACTCCCCATTCATTGTTAGTTCAATACACGGCTCTAACAAAGTAAATAAAAAATGTTACATGCACATTTTTGGGCAAAAAACCGCATTCTTTCTGCTAGACTCTCTAACAACGTTCGATGCAATCATACGCCTAGACTTTTTAACAAAAGTAGGGGCTACATTGGACTTGAAGTCAAGCACGATCAATTACGGTGACACAACAGAAATGTTGCAGTACCATAAGTGCGACAATGTAAATTTCACCCATGTTGACGAAATAGTAGTGCCGTTAACAGTTAAAAGCGAGTTTAAAACAAGTAGGTAAGGCTACAGTCGGGCGCCCGACAGTAAGATACCCTTCTCCCAATTTTCTAAATCCGTTACAAACGTGTAACTATTCTCATAATTTCAAACAGAGAATTCTGCACAAATACTTCTACTACATATAGCTTACTCGCTCGCACTCACACAGCGACGCGCGTAAAGAGTAAAGCGAAACGATGCAACGTCGACGTCGGCGTCAACTGCTCAAAGCAGCGCATCGGCTGCCGCTCGTACCGAACATTTGTACTGAAAACGCTGACTTTAATAACTTCTGTGTTATTGGTCCGATCGGATTGTAATTTGGAGGATATATTCACATTGCATTCAGCTTTATACATACCGAAGCAGAACTTTATAAGTTTAATACTTTGCTTAATAATCGTAAATTACCGATTTTCGGGGGCGGTGGGCGTGGCATCAAACATTTGACATAAACTTTACCTGCCCCGAATATATAGGAACCTTCGTACCAAATTTGGTGTCTCTAGCTTTTTTAATAGCTGAGATCTGTTGTCTCAAACAAACAGACGGACAGACTGACAGACGGACAGACGGACAGCCGGACAGACGGACAGACAGACGGACATGTCTCAATCGACTCGGCTAGTGATCCTGAGCAAGAATATATATACTTTATGGGGTCTGCCACGCCTCCTTATGCCTGTTACATACATTTTGCACAAAGTTAGTATACCCTTTTTTGACCATTTTCAATGGTCGAAGGGTATAAATATGGTGTTGAGCAGAATCAAGGCATTTTCGACCCCTAACGAGGCGCTGCCTTTCAACACCTCAGTCGTTGCGACAATTCGCACAACCGACAACAACCCCATATACTCAAAGCTCAACCCACATCCGATGGGGGTAGCCGAGTTTGTAAACAAGGAAATAAAGAACTTGTTGCAGAATGGGATCATTCGCCCCTCTAAATAGCCATACAACAACCCCACTTGGGTTGTCGACAAAAAGGGTTTAGATGAACACGGAAATAGTAATAAGAGATTGGTAATCGATTTTAGGAAACTAAACGAGCAGACTATACCAGATAGGTACCCCATTCCCAATATTGCCATGATCTTAGCCAATTTAGGTAAAGCTAAATACTTTACTACGTTAGACCTCAAGTCTGGTTACCATCAGATTTACCTTGCAGAGCAAGACCGCGAGAAAACGTCATTTTCTGTTAACGGGGGCAAGTACGAGTTTTGCCGACTGCCTTTCGGGTTAAAAAATGCTGGAAGCATTTTTCAAAAAACTATAGATGACGTTTTGCGGGAGCAGATAGGCAAGACGTGCTATGTGTACATAGATGACGTCATAATCTTTTCTGAAAATGAGTCCGATTATGTCATGCATATTGACTGGGTCCTCAAATGCCTCTGTGACGCCAACATGAAAGTCTCAAGAGAAAAGACCCATTTTTTCAAAGAAAGCGTAGAATACTTAGGCTTTGTTGTAACAAAGGGCGGGGCTAAAACTGACCCTGAAAAAGTGCGCGCTATTCGAGAGTTCGAAGAACCCAAAAGTTTGTATGCACTCAGGTCTTTTTTGGGCCTTGCTAGCTACTATAGAAGATTTATTAAGGACTTTGCAGCAATTGCAAGGCCTTTGACAAACTTACTAAGGGGCGAGAATGGCTCCGTTAGTAAGCATATGTCGAAAAAAATTCCTATCAAATTTAATGACACAGAAACTGAGGCATTCGATAGGGTAAGAAATATTCTGGCATCGGAAGATGTCATGTTGAGATATCCGGACTTTAAGAAGCCCTTTGACTTAACGACAGATGCTTCAGCGCATGGAATCGGGGCTGTGCTTTCACAGGAAGGCAAGCCAATCACCATGATTTCTAGAACCTTAAAGGAATGCGAGACAAACTATGCTACCAACGAGAGGGAGCTACTTGCCATAGTATGGGCGCTGGGGAAGTTACAACAATACTTGTATGGAACGCGCGGCATCAATATCTACACAGATCACCAGCCCCTAACTTTTGCGGTCTCAGATAGGAATCCAAATGCCAAAATCAAAAGATGGAAGGCCTTTATTGACGAGCATAATGCAACAATTTTTTACAAGCCCGGCAAAGAAAACTTTGTGGCAGATGCGCTTTCGCGCCAAAATATTAACGCTATGCAAAGCGAGATAGTTTCTTTGTTGAGTTATTGATATTTTCTTTTAAAGCAACATGTTTGAGTCTGAAAAAACTAGTGAAAAGCCACAAGTCAGCAAAACAGCTGCAAAATTATCGCTATGTTTGCAAAGTTTTGATAAGGTTAGCGCTGACATCTCCCGTATGCAAACAGCAATTAAATCAAAGACCATTTCGTATGATAAGACAGAGTTAGCGTGCCGTTTAGAACTTTTAGACGGTTACATCGAAAAGGCAATGGATTTACAGGCTGAGTTGGATAATTTAAAACCTCAGAATGATTCTAGAGGGCCGTTAGAAGATTTGTGTGTCATCACAAGGGCATTATATATAAATGCATCCAAGGCAACGTCAGAGCCAATAATTGAGCACGATTGCTCCATAGTTTCGAGCCAGCGATTCCAACTGCCGAAAATGCGTTTGCCCAGATTTAGTGGCAAACATTCGGAATACAAAAATTGTATCTGCCTGTTTGAAAGTTTGGTCGACTATGACAATTCCTTGTCAAACGTCGAAAAGTTCAACCATTTAGTTTCGTGTTTGTCCGATGAAGCATTGGGGGTAGTTAAGCCGTATCAATTAACGGATTGTAACTATCCCTCGCTAGTCTCAAGGCAGTAAATGACAACAAATGTCTTATATTCTTTGATACTGTTTCGCAATTGTTTGACATACCTAGCATGACAAAACCATCTGCATCGAGTTTGAGATCGATCATAGACACGGTGTCTGCTATTTATGCTTCGTTGTCGTCGTTAGGTAACGACAGAGACATTGCTAATGCAATGATAATTCACATGGTCATGGCAAAGGTAGACTTTGGTACCAAATCTCGTTTTGAAGAGCAGCTTGATTATGATACGCTGCCATCCTGAGAAGATTGTGCTAGACAACTGAATAAGATATCAACTGAATAAGATGTCAACTCGTGACAAAACAAAGTCGCGAATTGACGCCACATCAGGGTAAGTCGTCCTTTGCTATTTCTGATGGAGGGCGTCCATCAACGTCTGTGTGTGTTTTTTGCAAATCGGAAACGCACAATATCTCTTCGTGTCCATCGTTTTCTGCAATTTCAGTTATGCAGCGTTTTGAATATGTCAAAGGACAAAAGTTGTGCCTAAATTGTTTGGTTGTTGGGCATACAGTCTCTAAGTGTAAGGCGCCAAAGTGTAGAGTATGTTCAAGGCCTCACCATTCCTTGCTTCACAGGTATACTACTCCTGATCAAGGTGAGGTATCTACACATCAAGCAACTGTGGCAGACGTGCATTTGGGCCATGTGTCAAATAATGCACAAATTGTTCTCGCCACTGCTGTCGTTAATGTTAAAGACAGATTTGGTCAGTTGCATTCTGCACGAGCCTTGCTTGATAGTGGTTCCCAAATCAATTTGATATCAGAGAGTATGGCCCAGATGTTACGGCTCAAGCGGGAGCCAAAATATTTAGTTATTTCGATGGTTGGAGGTGCAACAATAGATAGCAAAAGCAAGATATGTGCTTCTATTCAGTCGCGCATGAATTCCCACAATTTTCGGTTGACTGTTGGGTGTTGAAATCCATTTCAACAACACAGCCAGGACAGTCCATGAGTATTTCAAATTGGAAAATACTCAAAAATATAAAGCTGGCAGATCCAAAATTTTATAGGCCAGCTAAGGTGGACATTCTTTTGGGAGCAGAATTATTTTATGAATTGTTGTGCGTTGGGCAAATAAAACTGGGTTCTGAACTTCCAACAATGCCCAAAACTCTGCTAAGATGGATAGTAGCAGGCAAATATACTGGACAAGTCTCTAGGCATCAGTTCAGTGGGTGTTTAGTAGCCCAAACTAATTGTTCTCTCGACTCGTTAGTTAACCGTTTCTGGGAATTGGATCAATGTCCGTTCGAGTCGAAGGCTGGTCGCCAAACAGCTGAACAACAAGCTTGTGAACTGTTCTTCAAGAAAACTGTAAAGTTATCTTCTGGTCGTTTCCAAGTGGATCTCCCTTTCAAGACCGATCCTAAAGTTTTTGGCTTGTCCTTTCAAACTGCTGGAAGGCGTTTCTTGCAACTTGAGCGTAAATTATCGAAGGATGCAGTTCTAAAAAGCATGTACCATGACTTCATGAAAGAATATTTGGATTTGGGACATATGTCCATTCTGAAGTCAACTCCTTTAGGACAGCATTATTATATTCCTCATCAATGCTTTCTTAGGCCTGAAAGTTCCTCCACCAAGCTTCGTGTAGTTTTCGACGCTTCTAGTAAGACGTCAACAGCTGTTTCTCTAAACGAAACACTGATGGCGGGGCCGACAATTCAGAGGGGAGCTATATTCAACCCTGATTAACTTCTGGTTGAATAAGTATGCCGTAACTGCTGACATTTCAAAAATGTACAGGCAGATCAATATTTCTGAAAAAGACAGAAATTTCCAACTAATTTTGTGGAGAGAAAATACTTCACAAAATATTCAAGCATACCGACTTAATACAGTCACATATGGTACAGCTTCTGCACCCTTTCTGGCGATACGCTGATTATTTGAGCTGGCCAACATGCACGCCCCATCACATCCTATTGGATCAGATGTGATTTAAACGTGTTTCTTTGTTGACGATATGTTGGCAATGTATTTGCAATCAAGTTCAGACAATATTGGAATCAGGAGGTTTTCCACTTGCCAAGTGGGCAACCAACTGTAGTGATCTGTCATTTAAAACAAAAGCTGGTGACGAAGTGACTCTGAAGATTGATGAGTAGAGTTCCGTCAAAACTCTTGGGATGCGCTGGGCACCTCAAGAGGATATATTTAAATATTATCTCGACGTGGACAGCTTTGTTTCGGATAGGCCAACGAAACGCAACATATTGTCTGCAGCGTCTCGCTTATTTGACCCTCTTGGGCTGCTATGTCCAATTGTTACCAAGGCCAAAATGTTGTTGCAAGAATTGCGGAGACTTAAATTGATTGGGATGAAGCCATTCCAGTGAGCCTTCACACGACATGGAATGGGTTCACCATGACGTTGCGCGATTTACGTAAAATTCGCATTCCTCGATACGTATGTCTTAATACGTATCAAAAGGTTCAAATACATGGCTTTGCTGATGCATCCAGTCATGCGTACGGTTGTTGCATCTACGTGCAAACGTGCAGTAACTGAGACGTTGGCACTACATTGCTCACTGCAAAGTCTAGGGTAGCTCCACTAAACGTGAAGACAATACCCCGATTAGAATTATGCGCAGCACCCTTGTTGGTTAAGCTGTGGCACCAAATTGCGACAACTCTAACCAAATTTAGCATTGAAAGTTTGAATTTCTGGTCGGCTTCACAGGTTGTGTTATACTGGCTTAAACGCGATTCTTGCACATTAGGCACATTTGTGGCAAATAGAGTTGCAGAAATTCAGGAGTTGTCGAATGGTATTGTGTGGCGTCATGTTCCAACAGATGCTAATCCGGCGGATTTAGTATCGAGAGGAACCGATATAGATGAGATCGTTATGGTTTGATGGGCTAGGTTTTTTGAAGTTGGAGGAAGACCAATGGCCTCAGCTTCACCAGATTGAGATAGCGTCGGAAATCAAAACTTCAGAAGATAAAAAATATGCTGTTGTATGTACTATAGAAGTTGAGCCAAATTGTTTTATAGAACTCATAAATCGTCTTTCCAGCTTTCCTAAAGTAATTCGCATAATGGCTTATGTGCTTCGATTTTGTCACAAGGGGCTCAGGACAGATTCGCTCGTGGTGTCGGCATCAGAAAGAAATATTTCATTTCTAAAACTAATCGCCTTAGTCCAACGCACCTCGTTCGAGAGCGAATTCAAATTACTGAAAAAATCAGTTCAGCAGTTCTAGCACCAATGTTGCAGTCATTGAATCCATTTATTGAAAAATTTGAGAAAAATGGAATACAATTTGAGCTCATTAGAGTAGGAGGACGTTTGTTACACGGACCTCTCTCTTACGACGCTAAGTTTCCGTTTCTAATGACAAAGAGTTCAGAATTTACTCAACTTTATGTCAGATATTTACACCGTAGGCACTACCACGCTGGTCCAAAAGTTCTAGTTGGGCTTTTGAGGCAGCAAATTTGGGTGTTAAATGCTCGAGTTTATGCACTGCTGTTGTGCGAAATTGCATACACTGTTTTCGGTAAAAACCAAAATTGTTGGGGCAAATAATGGGAAATTTGCCTGCTGATCGCCTTCGAGATGGTCGGCCATTTAGAGTATGTGGAGTAGACTTCTGTAGGCCGTTCTATGTCAGCTATAGGATAAGGGGTAGACCACCTGTAAAAATGTATGTTGCCGTTTTTGTTTGTTTTGCCTCAAAAGCAGTCCATTTAGAACTTGTACCGACTTGTCAACTGATGCTTTTTTGAATGTCTTTAAAAGATTGATTGGGAGACGCGGACTGCCGGAGACGATGGTCGGCGACAACGCGACGAACGTCGTGGAAGCGAGCAACGTGCTGAAGGAGCTGCAGACGGCGTTCAACAGCATCAAGGAGGCTCTGACGGACTACGCAGCGGAGAGAGGGGTACCTTGGAAATTTATCCCCCCCCTCGCGCCACGCATTTCGGAGGACTTTGGGAAGCCGCGGTGAAGTCCGCCAAACAAAGGCTTCTGAGAGGAGCGAGCAACGCCAACCTAACACAGGATGAGCTGAGCACGCACCTGGTGGACGTCGGGGCGCTGCTCAACTCCAGGCCGTTGCTCGTCGACAGCAGCGATCCCAGCGATGGAAAGGTGCTGACGCCAGGACACCTGCTTATCGGACAGCCTTTGTTAGCGCTGCCGTCAGAGTGCGAGCCAGACGAGACCAGCAAGAAGCCAGGACCCGGATATTTGAAGCGGTCAACAATTGTCGGTGCTCAAACGGCACTTTTGCCACAGGTGGTCCAAGTACTACCTGCACAGTCTCCAGCAGCGAGCGCAATGAGCCAAAGGCGAGGCCAACCTCGAGGAAGGGGCGGTCGTGCAAGTGCACGACGACAACACACCCCCTCAGCAATGGATAACAGGGCGCGTAACGCGCACAATTCAAGGGGAGGACGGCAAGGTCCGAGTGGCAGAGCTAAGGACGGCAACAGGCACTACTAAGCGCCCAGTACATAAGCTTGCTCGACTGCCATTGGTAGAAGACCGGAGCTCGTCTCGGGGCCGGAATGTCGGAGCAGCATATTATTATAAATATTATTAATAATATTAAATATTATATAAATATTATTATAGTTAAATTGTTATTATTATAATGTTACAAAGCACATTGAATTGATAGAGTTAAGCTAGTTTAAGAGAATGCATATTATTTGTTTAGTGTAAGTTTCTCCTATATTTGTATGGTAAGCCGATCGGCAATTGCCGACGGCAAATTTGAGAGTGCGTGGCCAAGCTGTGGTCACCGCTCGAGTCAGTATTGAATATTCTGTGAAGCCAGCAGCAATTAAAGTTGTACATTGTGAACCGAACCACCGCGTCTTACACTTTTGTTTTTTTAACAATTTATTTTAGTTTGCTAAAAACGCTTAGCGAATTTTTCATTGGCGCCCGAGCAGGGACTTCGGTCTGTTTCAGTTGTATAATTGTTGTTGACAATTTTAATTGTTGCCTGGCCTTTACAGTCGTTTGTACGTGCGGGAAAAAGAAAACTTTAAACAAAGTTTATCGTTTTAAATCGAGTGCGAGAAAATTGCTGACCTTCTTCGTCGCCGCCACACCAGTGTTTGCTGCTACTGGACTGCGAATATTGCCGATGGATAATTCAAATCGATCAATGTCTATTGAAACCCTAGACTGCCTTCAGGTATTTAGTGCCACAAATTGAGCGTGTGTTATTGGATAATATTGTTGCAAATCGATGCGTAAGCAGTTTAAAATTATTGAACAGCTCAATTTCTGGCACATATAACTAACACTTGCATGCAAAGTATTCTTATCTATATATGTATGTGTATGTATGTACATACATTATTAACTGCTCTTAATACATAAATCGCCTAACAAGCTGCCAAAATATTCTGCGAACAGCAGACAACGGTACAAAATTACACATATGTACATAGAATAACATAAAACATACATACATACATATATTGGTTTTTGTATATACTAACAAGTAATATTCGTTTGCATGATTTTGATAAGACATAAATAAAACAAACAATACGGCAATATTTAATTACATTTTTTATTTAAACATAATATTTCTGGTGGTTAAATTGGTTTTTAATTGAGTGTGTTAGCGATCTTTACATATTTACATATATTCGCGAATTTCGAACATCTGTTAATACATAAAGGTATACGCACAAACATATTTGCGCTTGCACATACACACACGTCCGCTGAACTCGGACCGTTCTTTGCTTGCGCTCTCAGTTTTTTCGTTTTCGATCTCGCTTGCATTCGGCGGCGCTTGCATTTGCCGCCGCTTCCATTTTGTTACCCAGCACCCCGCAGATTTTACAGCTGTCTACAAACGTAGCGTCGTTCGTTTGTTTGATATATATACCACTTAGAGTGCGTGTGTATATATTCTTTCGTTAGCATTGATTACCCCGCACCGCGCATTTTACATTGCTGCCTACAAACGTAGGTGCAGTAAACGTTTAGCTTGCCTTACTTTGGATCGCTTGGATCACTTTCGTTGTTTGCTCACACAACGCATAGGTTGCGTGTGTGTGTGTATTAGGCAAGCTAGATTTACATAGTCGGCGTCGTTGCGACGGTAGCTCACAAAGTTGTGAGATTATTTTCTTTGTTGAGTTATTGATATTTTCTTTTAAAGCAACATGTTTGAGTCTGCAAAAACTAGTGAAAAGCCACAAGTCAGCAAAACAGCTGCAAAATTATCGCTATGTTTGCAAAGATTTGATAAGGTTAGCGCTGACATCTCCCGTATGCAAACAGCAATTAAATCAAAGACCATTTCGTATGATAAGACAGAGTTAGCGTGCCGTTTAGAACTTTTAGACGGTTACATCGAAAAGGCAATGGATTTACAGGCTGAGTTGGATAATTTAAACCCTCAGAATGATTTTAGAGGGCCGTTAGAAGATTTGTGTGTCATCACAAAGGCATTATATATAAATGCATCCAAGGCAACGTCAGAGCCAATAATTGAGCACAATTGCTCCATAGTTTCGAGCCAGCGATCCCAACTGCCGAAAATGCGTTTGCCCAGATTTAGTGGCAAACATTCGGAATACAAAAATTTTATCTGCCAGTTTGAAAGTTTGGTCGACAATGACAATTCCTTGTCAAACGTCGAAAAGTTCAACCCTTTAGTTTCGTGTTTGTCCGATGAAGCATTGGGGGTAGTTAAGCCGTATCAATTAACGGATTGTAACTATCCCTCGCTAGTCTCAAGGCAGTATATGACAACAAATGTCTTATATTCTTTGATACTGTTTCGCAATATGACATACCTAGCATGACAAAACCATCTGCATCGAGTTTGAGATCTGTTTATTTGTGTCTATTTATGCTTCGTTGTCGTCGTTAGGTAACGACAGAGACATTGCTAATGCAATGATAATTCACATGGTCATGGCCAAGGTAGACCATGGTACCAAATCTCGTTTTGAAGAGCAGCTTGATTATGATACGCTGCCATCCTGGGAAGATTGTGTCTAGCACAACTGAATAAGATATCAACTGAATAAGATGTCAACTCGTGACAAAACAAAGTCGCGAATTGACGCCACATCAGGGTAAGTCGTCCTTTGCTATTTCTGATGGAGGGCGTCCATCAACGTCTGTGTGCACAATATCTCTTCGTGTCCATCGTTTTCTGCAATTTCAGTTATGCAGCGTTTTGAATATGTCAAAGCACAAAAGTTGTGCCTAAATTGTTTGGTTGTTGGGCATACAGTCTCTAAGTGTAAGGCGCCAAAGTGTAGAATTTGTTCAAGGCCTCACCATTCCTTGCTTCACAGGTATACTACTCCTGATCAAGGTGAGGTATCTACACATCAAGCAACTGTGGCAGACGTGCATTTGGGCCATGTGTCAAATAATGCACAAATTGTTCTCGCCACTGCTGTCGTTAATGTTAAAGACAGATTTGGTCAGTTGCATTCTGCACGAGCCTTGCTTGATAGTGGTTCCCAAATCAATTATATATTCAAAGATTTAAATAATCTCCCTAACATCTTCAATGTCATACTCTATTTATAAGCTATTGGAATAAACAAATAATACAAAATTTAATAAAATTAATACTCATAAATCAAATAACAATAAATAATACTAATTTTTGGTATAAATTTTGACCTCCAAATTATTCTGATCAACCTTGATCAAATCTTTTTAAAACTAAATTACAATAATTTAAAGGAAAATAAATTAATTTATAAGTTCTAATAATAGGTATAAACCATATAGAACCTAAAAATATTTTTAAATTATAATAAATTACAGATTTATTAAAATTATATAAATTTATAAAAGATGTTAAATAACCAAATAAACCTCCTCTGATACAAACAAATAAAGTCAATAACTTTATATATAAAGGTAAAAAAAATTATATAAGGATAAGGAAAAATTAATCAATTTAACATACTTCCCCCGATAATTCTTATAAATAATAAACCTAATATACTACGTAATATAACTCAACCTTCATCATTTAATATATTTAATCTTCTACAATTTAAATCTCCTGTTATTGAATAATAAACTAATCGAAATAAGTAACATACTGTTAAACCAGTAGAAAAAAAATATAAAAAAAGAAAAAGGATTTATATTTCTAAAAAAAATAGAGGTAAAGATTTATAGATGATATATTAAAAAAATTTATTTAAACATTAATGAATTGCCTGTTAAAAAGGAATATCTTGATAGGGTAAATCATGTGGTACTCCCACATTCATTATATATATATATATATTAACGAATTCAGACCGAGGGTTTAACAAAAAAAATAAAAACACAGTCGTGTTAAGTTTATTAGTTAAACACTTTTTTATTTCTTCCAAAGGAAGAACTAGAGCCTTTGGATTATCTAGGGTTTGATAACAGACTTTAGCAAGCTATCGCGGTTGATAGGGCACTCGGTGCTCGGGAGTAAACTGAAAGTTTACTGAACTAAACTGAACTGAACTACTGCTTATATTCGTGCCTGGGTTTATATAGGCAAAGTGGGTGTTAAGAGAGCAAACTCTTTAAGAGAGTTTGGCTAATTTTGATTCTAATGTTCTCTTTAAGAGAGTTTGGCTGATTTGACTTTAATGTTCTCTCATTGAGAGAGGGAGAGGTTCCCAAAAAACAGAGGTAATTGGAGAATCCTGAGACAAGTGCCTGAGCGGAAACTCGGGTGATAAAGTTTTGTTATTTCAGTTGGCTCGCTGTAAACTTTGGGCGGAGACCCGGGTGATGAAGCTTTATTATTTCAGTTGGCTCGCTGTAAACATTGGGGCTATCAAATTGGGGGACAATTATTTGGGTGATCGGGTTCGAGCAATTATTTGTTATTGTTTTTAGATTTATGATCTGTGGGAACCAAAGTTAATCGAAGGGCTCTCGTTCTTTGATTACATATTGTGCTTATACGTTAATGTGTGTATGTGCGTTTTACAATAATGTGCGTGTGTGTGTGGAATTGGGGAGTTTAAAGTGTGGGTGTAGAATGGATATGTCACTTCCCCATCCTTAAGAAAAAGGCCTGTCCTCAGGCAATAACTTTAGGGTACAATACAGGGGTACTTACTGAAGGTACATTATTTTCTGTTTCAGGACTTATGATAGTTTCATTTTCTGGATTTTAATTCTTGAATTTTACAATTAATTTTTGTGGTATAGTTTTATATTTATAAATGAAGTACAATGCTGCGATTATAATTATTATTACTAATGTTGTAACTGTTATTATTTGGAAGATATTACTAGTTTGAGTGTGTTGTCCAATTATTTCTTTTGCCTGAATGTATTCGAGTGGTTTAAGTTTTGTTACATTATTGTTTACATAGATAGTTTGAGTGTAGTCTAACATTGTGTTGGTAATCAAAATTTCTTCTAACTGAATGGAACAATTAAATGCTTTTATCATGTTATTACCTTCTATTATAATTTTTCTATTGATATAATTTTGGTTTAACGTAGTTTTGGGAAGGTTCCAAGTTGTGATTATATTAGGTTCAACATATTTTATTTCAAAGTCAGAACGTGTTTTACTGTATCTACATTGTGTTGAAACTTGGTTAAGTATACCTGTTATGCATTTATTTATGACCAAGCTTTGAGAACTTGCTATGAAAGTTTGGTTATTATGCGAAAAATATTTGTCATGTATTGTTTCAGTTAGTATGTTATTATTTTCGTCGGGGTATGGTATTATTTGGAAAATAGGTGTTTTAATTATTTCTCTCGGAATGTGGGATATTATCAAAATTTCGTTAGTGTCAGATTTAAGCCAAGCAGAAGTTTTGATATTAAGAATTTTTTCAGAATTTACGTGAGTAAGGGAATCATGTTTTAAAAGTTTTGGATTGAAGATACCTAAGCGTGTCAGTTGCATACCAAGTTCTATGTCTTCTATGTATTCGGTGAATTGTTGTAAGTTGAAAATTAGTAAGGCTAACATTGTTCTCCTTCAAAATTATTGTTTAAATGATTGGTTAATTCTATTCCTTCATTAATGGCTTCTATTACATGGTTGAGTTCGCTTATTTGTACATTGTTTTTGGAAATGGTACCTATTTGTTGTTGTAATTCTTCTTTATCTTCTTGATCTAATGTGCCGAATAAGTATTTGTAAATAGTTCTCATAAAATTTGCAAGACCGCGTTTGTTACGCTTTGCAATTCTAATGCCATTCATTTCTCTATTGAGTTTCTCTGTTAGGTACTGAATTTGTGGTAAATTTTCAAATACTTGTGTTTGTTTGATAAGTTCTTCATAGATAATTTCGGTTTTAGTTAAATTAATAGATAAGTAATGATATTCATAGTTTATAGGTAAATCAATTGATCCGGTTTGAAAGATTAAGTAGCCGTTTTTGGCCTGGATAGGGGTTACTTCTAGATTTTGCGTGCTAATTGTTGATAGTAGGCATAACATGATTATCATGATCGGGAGTAAGCCTGGAATTATCATTATTATATTTACTTTTATTAATTTTCTTTTTCTTTTTAAACTTAGATTTATAATGTATTATCTTTCTACCTCTATTTGTTTCTTCAAAATGTTTATCATCTATTTGTCTTAAGTTTCCTGTCTTTCTGAATGGGTTAGTTGTTTTTGATCTACCCAGAGGAGATTCTCTGAAATTAGTGTCTATAGTGTCTTGTCTACTTTCGTTGAGTTTGTCAATTTTGTCTATTTTATTTTGCTGCATGTTATAGGCAGGGGTTCCTGCATAAATGAAGATGTCTGCTGGTGTTCGACCAGTTGTGTTGTGTTTTGTTTTATGATTGTATACGTAAAGTATTTTTTCGAACTTAGTGAATTGGTTTTCTGGTTCATTCTCGCTTGTTATTATTCTTAGTTTTTCGTTGACAGTTTTATGAAATCTCTCAATATCAGAAATTCCATTTTTACTCATTGTTATGTTAGAGTTACTCCTTTTGAATCTAACCAGAGCTTGAGTGCGGTGCACATGAAAGCGGAGTCTTTGTCGGCTTTTATTTCTATGGGTTTACCCATGTCATTGAATATACGTAAAATAGCTCTTTTAGCTTCAAGCCAATCTCTACTATTTACTTCTATCAGGGAGGCGTATTTAGAATAAATTTCAATACATGATAGGAATTGTTTATTGTTTATTAAATAAAAATCCATGACATACTTGTCTCTGGGGTTGAAAGTTTCTGGGGTTGTTTCCAGGGCTAATTTTGTATTTCTGTGTTCAGTTTTCGCAATGTTACAGATTTCACATTTATTTATAATGTTTTGGATAAGTTTTTGATAATCGGGGTAATAATAAAGTTCTTTGAACTGAAGAGTGAGTTTTTCTGTGCCTGGGTGTAATAATTCTTTATGTGCTTTGAGGATAATTTCTTTAAATTGAGCATATGTTTGGATATCTATTAGTTTACTACTGGTTCTCATAGTTTTAGTGAAATTGTCGGGACTTATAATTTGAATATAAGCATTTTGAAAGACTTTAAAGTCGGCTTCATTAGGGAAGTAAATAACACTTTTCTTAGTGCAGAGGTATTCTTTAATTAGGTCTTTGGCAAAGGTGTCGGTCATTTCTTTATAACTAATATTTATTCTAGTTTTATGAAAATATCTTATTATTTGGACATCGTCAAAATTGTCTTTTAAGAATTCTAATTGTCTGTTAAAATAATTGGGGGGTCTTTCGGTTAAGGAAATGTGGCTTTGATTGTCTTCCTGTGCGCTATGCACAGTAGCTGCTGTGGTAATGGAAACTGGGTTATCTTCTCCTAGGAAGTTTTCTTGAATTTGAACTCTGGATAAGGCATCAGCGACATGATTTTCCTTACCAGGTAGGTATTGGATATTATAATCATATTCATTTAACTTTATCTTCCATCTTTGTAATTTCATATTGGGTTCTTTTACGTTACTTAGCCATACAAGTGGCCTATGATCGCTTAATATTTCGAACTTTCTACCGAATAGGTAAGACCTGAAATATTTTGTTGCCCATACTATTGCTAATAGTTCTTTTTCTATTGCTGAGTAATTGAGTTCGTGTTCGTTAAGAGTTCTGCTTGCATAGCAAATGGGTTTATGCTCTTGAGATAATACGGCACCTATAGCTATATTACTCGCGTCTGTTGTTAATGAAAATTTCTTTTCGAAGTTAGGGTATATTAGTATTGGATCGGACGTGATGAGTACTTTTAGTTTTTCGAAAGCGGACATGTAATCGTTATCTTCTGTATTGATTATTTCTCCTTTTTTTAATTTGAGTGTCATTGGTTTTGCTGGTTTTTGCAAAATTGGGGATGAACTTACGGTAAAATCCGCAGAGTCCATGAAAAGACTTTATTCCTTTTGTGGTTTTAGGAATGGGAAAATTAACAATTGCGTTTATTTTGTTAGGGTTCGGTTTTATACCGTCTGTTGTGATAATGTGACCAAGAAATTCTGTTTCTTTCTTTAGAAATTCACATTTGTCAAGTTGCAATTTTAAGTTAGCTGATCGTAGCTTTTCGAATACTCTTTTCAATGATATTATGTGTTCCTCTAATGATGTGGTATAAATGATAATATCATCTAAGTAAACTAGACAATCCTTGTAGATTAAATCTTCTAGGAGGTTGTTCATGCAACGTTGAAAAGTTGCTGGTGCATTTTTCAGACCA
The DNA here is from genome assembly GCA_018901885.1 of Zaprionus kolodkinae. Classification (NCBI taxonomy): domain Eukaryota; kingdom Metazoa; phylum Arthropoda; class Insecta; order Diptera; family Drosophilidae; genus Zaprionus; species Zaprionus kolodkinae. The sequence continues at coordinate 9,883 of JAEIFM010000494.1, read as the reverse complement.
AAGGGCATACGAAGATATTCGTAATGTCCGTGTTTTGTTGAAAATGCTGTTTTGGATATTGATCGCGGGTCCATTTACCAGAAGCATCGTTTTTCTTTGGGACAATCCAAATTGCAGAACAATAAGGGGATTTCGATTTCCTAATTATATTTTGTTCTATTATCTCAATAATTTGTTTGTTGACCTCTTGATCAAACGCTTGGGGGTATTTATAAGATTTTTTATAAATAGGGTCTTCGTGCTTTGTAAGAATAGAATGTTTAATCGTACTAGTGAAGGTCAAATTTTCATCTTCTCTGTACTGAATATCATTGTATTCTAGCAAGACATGCGAAAGTTGTTCCCTTTCTTCTGTATTCAGATGTTCCAATCTTAATACATTGGATTCTCTTAATTCGTAGTCCAAGGCGTAGTTAGAGGGTATTTCTAGAAGGGCTTCTTCTATGGGAAGTTTTAGAAGTCTTGTGATCTTCTAACTTAGATGACTTGGGGTACTCATTGGTGACCTTGGACTCATCTTTTCTTAAGTGGGGTTTCCGCTTAATTTTTAGGAGGGTTTTCTCCTTTTTTGGGGTAAGTAGAGGGGTTTCCTCTGTGTTAGATGACTTAGGGCACTCATTGGTAGCCTTGGACTCATCTGTTTGGGTGTGGTCGTACCACATTTTAAATGGATATCCATTTATATTGACCGTTTGAGTTGAGTAGTTAATTTGAGCATTAGTTGACTCTAAATAATTTCTACCTAACAGTAAGTCATATTTTTCTGAGAAATTGTGAATAAAGAAAGTTTGTTTAGTAGGACATAGTTTGCTTGAATGCAATGAAACGCTTTGGTTTAGTACTATGGTGCCATTTATAGTGTGGACTTTTACTTTAGAAAGTTTGGTTGGCAAATTAAAAAAATTTTGTTTCATAATATTGATAGATGAACCAGTGTCTACTAGGCATCTAAGAGTAATATTATTAATTTTAATTTATAAGAATGGGTTGCCTCTTCCTCTGAATCGTTTTCCGATTCCGAGGCTGGTTGAAAAAATTTTCGCCTGTGTCCATTTTGTGTTGGCCACTAGCACTTTCTCTTTGCCTTTTAACTGGGGGGTTTGGTGCATTGCTACCTTGTTGTTGGTGATTAAGGGAATTTTGGGCTCTACCTAAATTTAGTTTTTGCTTAAATTCATTGAAAACTTGTGGGCTTGATTCCACTGGTTTGGAACTAGTGCTTGGATAAGATTTATTTGTGGCATGCATTGCATTGCTCACGAAATTTTGATTTTGTCCTTTACTCTTTGAGTTTTGGGAAGGGTTTAAATTAGAATTATTTTGGGGTTTTGTTCGGTCGTTGTAAGTTACTTCTTATACGCCTTCTTCTTGCGCTACTTGTTTGAGTTTGGATACTGTTTATATATCGGATCTAGCCTATCAGGTAACTTTCTCTTGATTACAGTTTTAATTGTAGTGTTTAACGCATTTGTGTAAACTATGGTGTTATTAATATCGTTCTCTAACATGAGTTTGTTTGATATGATAAATGACTTAGTTTCTAAATCTTCGACGAACTTACGGATATTTCCAGGGAAGGGTGTGTTGTAGAGACGTCGTAGCAGCTCCTCACATGGTGTCTGGGTTTTGTACTGGGTTTTGATAAGGGCATTCGTCAGGTCTGGCCAGCTTCTGGCTCAGGATAGTTGGGATACGCGTTGGGCATGTTCTGCGAGTTGCATCTCGATTGCACTGAAGAACACATGCTTCTGTCTGGTGTCACTTGTTGGGTATAATTGCAGTACGAACTCGATCCTTTTGATAAAGGCACTGAGCTCTTGAGTGTTTCCGCTGAATGCAGGTATTTGTCTAATATGACCTAACGCCTGATTCAGGTGGGGCTCCGACAACAGTTGAATTTGTTCGGTTGCCATGATTTTGTTGTTTTTGTTTTAGCAGAGGTTTTTGTTGTTGTTTGTTTTTACACTTTTATGGTTGGTTGTTTTTACTCTTTTATTGTTTTTTGTATGCAGTAGATTAACTATTGCGTGACAATCACCGACTTTACGTGAAGTTCTTTGGCGGATAAAACGATTTAATTGTATTACGATGCACCTTTACCTTAGCGCCGATTCGCGTGGTTCAATCACAAAAAGATACGCTTGGTCGTACAAGGATCTTTTATCACTAGATTGATTTTGGTAAACGAGTCGCACAACTTTTTCTTTTTATCCTACCGGCTGCGCCATTAACGAATTCAGACCGAGGGTTTAACAAAAAAATAAAAACACAGTCGTTTTAAGTTTATTAGTTAAACACTTTTTTATTTCTTCCAAAGGAAGAACTAGAGCCTTTGGATTATTATTAGCGAGCTATCGCGGTTGATAGGGTACTCGGTGCTCGGGAGTAAACTGAAAGTTTACTGAACTAGACTGAACTGAACTACTGTTTATATGCGTGCCTGGGTTTATATAGGCAAAGTGGGTGTTAAGAGAGCAAACTCTTTAAGAGAGTTTGGCTAATTTTGATTCTAATGTTCTCTTTAAGAGAGTTTGGCTGATTTGACTTTAATGTTCTCTCATTGAGAGAGGGAGAGGTTCCCGAAAAATAGAGGTAATTGGAGAATCCTGAGACAAGTGCCTGTGCGGAAACTCGGGTGATAAAGTTTTGTTATTTCAGTTGGCTCGCTGTAAACTTTGGGCGGAGACCCGGGTGATAAAGCTTTATTATTTCAGTTGGCTCGCTGTAAACATTGGGGCTAGCCAAGTGATCGAATTGGGGGACAATTATTTGGGTGATCGGGTTCGAGCAATTATTTGTTATTGTTTTTAGATTTATGATCTGTGGGAACCAAAGTTAATCGAAGGGCTCTCGTTCTTTGATTACATATTGTGCTTATACGTCAATGTGTGTATGTGCGTTTTACAATAATGTGCGTGTGTGTGTGGAATTGGGGAGTTTAAAGTGTGTAAATATAAAAATTTAAGCTAATTAAGCTACTGGGCTCATACCCCATTTATAAAGGTTCTAATCCTTTTCTTTTTAAATTTTAATAATTCTTCAAAAATTTTATTTTTAATAATACTAATTATTGGTTCTTTAATTACAGTTACATGTAATTCTTGATTTATTTATTATCTTTTATTCCCCTAATAAGAGAAATTTATAAAAGTTTTAAATCAACTGAAGCTTCATTAAAATATTTTTTAACTCAAGCCTTAGCTTCAACAGTTTTATTATTTTCTGTGATTCTTTTAATATTGAAAAATAATATAAATTTAGAAATTTATAATTCATCTATTAGAATAATTTTACTTTCATCATTATTACTAAAACAAGTCGGAAAGGCTACAGTCGAGCGCGCCCGACTGTGGTATACCCGCTACCACCATGCGAAAAAAACACGTCTCACAGTCTCAAATTTGTTCTGACTATGAAAGTTGCACGTGGTTCCTATTAGATGTTGCCGCATTGCTTTCAGCGCTTTCCAATTAGAACTCATCAGAGTGCTTTTAATTATGAATGTGTAAAAGTGATGCCTATATAATGCTTCACATATTTATTGAGAAATTTAATAATCCAACCAGATTTGTCGTTTATGTTGTACACACATTGCTGAATGCTGCGAAATATGACTAAAATTTTCTTAAATATAGTAAAAACTTCGTTAACATTGATTTTAAATAAAGATAACGCATATGCAAAAAAAAAAGAACAGAAAAAAAAACAAAAAATTTTTCACCAACGTGAGGAGGTCTTGAACCTGGACCTCCAAAAAACTCGGCCCATGCAGTCTGCAACTATAACAGCTCTGCCATTAGCGCATTGTGAATTTGATCCGTAAAGTTGCATTATAAGACCATTCAGCCTGTCGTACAGGACAAAACAAATTATTATTTTGTCGTGTGTGTGTGCCAACTCACTCCTTTTAAAATTTTGTTTAATCAAATGCATACTAAATTTAAAATATTTTAAATGCTTGAAAAAAAACCATCCATAAACTAGTCGGAAAGACTACAGTCACGCGGTGACTGTAAGAGGCCATGGATTTTCAGTTTACGTTTATATACCATCAAATATATATAAATTTATATTTATATAAATTTTAATATAATGAACACAGACAGATACCCTTTACCATTCGTACCAAACATGTAAAAACACTCATGACTTCTGACAGAGAATTTCTCCAAACTTATTTTAATACATATGGCTTACTCGCTCACACACATACATACACGCGCGTAAACAGTAAAGCGACACGACGAGACGTCGACGTCGGCGTCAACTGCCTAAAGCAGCGCGAAGGCTGCTGGTCGTACCAAACATTTGTACTGAAAACGTTGACTTGAATAACTTCTGTGATATTTCTCCGATCGGATTGTAATTTAGAGGATATGTTCATATTGTATTCATAGCAGAACGTTATGAGTTTAATATTTTGCTTAATAATCACAAATTACTGATTTCCGGGGGTGGTGGGCGTGGTAGCCAAAATTTGAAAACGACGTTTACTGCCTAGGATACACAGGAATCTTCATGCCAAATTTGGAGTCTCTAGCTTTCTTAATAGCTGAGAATCAGACGCTGATACAGACGGACAGACGGACAGACAGACAGACGGACAGACGGACAGACGGACAGACAGACATGGCTAGATCGACTCGGCTGGTGATCCTGAGTAAGAATATATATACTTTATGGGTTCGCAGACATCTCCTTTTGCCTGTTACGCACATTCCGACAAACCTAAAAGACCATGTATTTTTTTAAAATCCATGGCCTAAAAAAAACCGAACTAGGACCGGGCTCTGCTGGATTAGAACCCGTACCCTTCTGCACGACAGTCGGCGACCACATCCACTTAGCCAGCAAGTCTGTTTCGCAATTACCAAAAAACTGTAATGATGATCAGTGCAAATAATTTTGGTACACAAATTTGAAAAAAAAGCTTGTCGCTGGAGTTGAACCTGGATCTTGCATATCTAACATATCAAAACAGACAAAAACACGTGGTCACATGGCACTACTATTTCCTTAATATCTTCCACATTTATAGTCCAATCTTACTGAAATTTTCATGAAACGTCCGCAAGATGGTTGTCGGGAGCAGAACCCGAACTTTATGCTTAGTTTATATTTAAATGTAAATGCTTCGCGCAACTGTTTGTTTTGACTGCAACTCTGTTATGACTCTGTTATGTACATGCTTAAAAAAGCTAGTTGCTCTAGCATTGATCATTACATTCTTTACCATTCTTACACATCTACTGGTCATGTACACACGCGTCTATTCTATAATTCGACTATTAAAATTGCAACAAGTGAAGATTAACTAAAATAAACAATTGAACAAGCAAGAACTTTTTGTTGGCAATTAGTGCAAAGGTGGACATTCGGTTTTCCTCTAAACATTTGGTGACCCCGACGTGAATTTTCTTAGTTTGTCGGTCGTTTATTGCAATTTTCGTGGTCGTTTGATTTGTTACAATTCGGTGGCAAATCAGTATATAGACATTCGTTCGCTCATGGTTAATTGTTGCATGTCGGTAACAAATATAAAACCTAAAGATTTGTACATATCGGTGTACTCTTTGATTCGCGCGCGAAAATTCGGTGACACACATACACTCATTTCTTTCGACCTGCTGTGCCCAGTTTCGTGTGCATACATACACATACTTGTGCGTGCTTTCGCTCTGTGCATATCGTTGTGCAGACAATTAAACATATAAATTCATACAGTTAACAATATATCTTGTGAGCATCTGTACATATCGTTGTACAGTAAAAATATATGTAAAAGCCTAAAATCGTCGTGGGTGCATATATACATATATCAAGGCAAACTAATAACAGTTATTTGGTGCATCTGCTTTGCACATATTGTTGTGCAGTTATACTCGTACATACATACATACGGGTCTTTGCACATAACGGCGCGTATAAACAGGGTGTTCTTTTTTGTTCAAAAGGCAGTCTCATCTATTCGGCATTGCAATGACCGACGCGGACAATCAGAAATATTTCTACAAGGCGAAAGCAGATTCTGTGAAACGTCAATTGGATGCTTGGAATGCCAATCTTACTGCTGAGAAAATCGCTGGAATGGACGAGTCAGACTTTTCAGTTCGATTGGAGTATCTGGAAACGATGAAAACGGAATTCAATGATGCGCAAGTCGCCTTGGAAAAAATGGATCTTGCGGAGTTAACCTCAAACACGCGGGCTGACTTCAACGATGCATACATTGAGGTTAAGTCTGCACTGTCTCGTGAACTCGTGTCGTTGCAGCGCAAATCACCCGTTCTAAATTCTACTGCAGTGCGTAACTTTACAAGCGACACGCCAAGCATCGTCGCGGTTCGATCATCAAGGCTTCCGCAGCTGCAACTGGCCAAATTCAGTGGCTCGTACATGGATTGGCCACACTTTTACGCCATCTTCTCCACAGTTATCGAAGACGACTTTGAAATGAGTAAGGTTGAAAAATTCCAACATCTCTTATCTTGCTTAGAGGGAGTCGCATTGGAGACCATACGCTCAATTGAGCCGACTGAAGACAACTATACTACTGCTCTTAATCTGCTTCGTAATCGATTCGATAATAAGTTGTTTCATTTCCTGGCACACGTAAAGGCAATTTTTGGGCTAAATGGTGTGGAGAAGGGCTCGGCTATTTGCTTGCGGACGCTCAGTGACAAAATGAACTCACATTTAAGAGCCATCAACACGTTAGCAGATCCTGTTCAAATCTTGGATGGATTTTTGATTCATGTCGTCGCTCAGAAACTTGATCAACGCACGCGTGAGCGATGGGAGGAGTCAATTGGACCCAACGAACTTCCAGCATGGAAAACAATGGCCTCGTTTTTGGAAAAAAGATGCAGAGCTATGGAAAACGTCGAAAATGCTATGGTAACACTAACACCTAGCAACCAGGTGGGAAAATCATCACATAAATCTACGAAAAACTCTCTTATCACTTTGTTCGTCCTCAACATCGAACACAAAAGGCAACATGCGTATTTTGTGATTCTGGGGAGCATTATATTTCAAAATGTACTCGATTTTTGAACCTCTCGCCCAATTAGCGCTATAAGGAAGCTAAGAAAATGCACTTATGCTTAAATTGTTTGCGCAAGGGGCACACGCTGCAACAGTGCAGATCAGGTAGCTGCAGACAGTGTCAATTGAGGCATCACACGCTCTTGCATATATCAGCCAACTCTGCACCCAGCTCCTCCCTGGCAGATTCAAGTCAGGCCTCATCCTCGCTAATATCTAGTTCGGTTTCATGCCCTCCACACCAAGCCTCAAATGATATGCCTGATGACTACGTGTTGCTGGCTACGGCCATAGTTTTGGTGCAAAATCGTTTTGGAGAGCACATTCAATGCCGTGCAATTTTAGATTCTGCTTCTCAGCTGAATTTTATCACTACTCGTTCCGCAAATCAACTACAGCTAAAAACTCGTCGATCACATGTAGCAATCTCGGGAATCGGAGAATCTGCGCTAGACTCTGATAAGGCAGTAGACATCGTTGTCAAGTCGCAAAACGCTGGCTATGGAGCCTCATTTGTAGCCGTCGTGACACGAACCATCACGGACTACCAGCCGCAACATGATTTCAACAAAAGTACTTTCCAGATACCTGCCAACGTCATTCTTGCTGATCCGAATTTTCACAAATCTCAACGCATCGACTTGCTCATCGGAGCAGGCCTGTTCTTCGACTTAATTTGCACTGGGCAAATACGCATTTTGGACAGCAAACTGATTCTGCAGGAAACCAAACTGGGTTGGACGGTATCTGGCGGAATCTCACATTCAAACATTAAACGTTCATCGCTAGTTTCTCTTACCAAGGCGACAACTCAACAAATTCAAGACTCTTCGCTCGAGGATTTAGTCAAACGGTTTTGGGAGATCGAAAACTATGCTTCTTCAGCTTCGATGTCTGAAGAGGACTCTTTTTGTGAGGATTTCTTCAAGCAAAATCACACTCGTCTTGAAAATGGACAATACTCGGTCAAGCTTCCATTTAAAACAGATGTTTGCATGCTCGGAAATTCTTACCATCGTGCTTTGCGCAGATTCAGGGGCTTGGAGACAAAGCTGGCCAAGGATCCCAACATCAAATCGCAATACGCTGCATTTATTCAAGAATACCTCAGCTTAGGTCACATGTCTCTTGTTTCTGATGGATCGGCAAAATCGACCTCTGGCTACTCTCTGAATGATCTATTGCTGGCGGGACCCACAATTCAAGCCACAATATTCACCACATTGCTCAGATTTCGATTTTTCAAAATAGCTCTATGCGGAGATATATGCAAAATGTACAGATGTGTCAAAGTTTCTCATCCTGATGAATACTTACAGATAATTTTATGGCGCGATAACTCAGAAGATGACATAAAAGCATACAAATTGGACACACTCACATATGGTACCAAATCCGCAGCGTTTCTGGCAATAAGGACTATGCATCAGCTAGCACTTGATGAGGAGGAAACGTTCCCTATTGGCTCGAGGATCGTTCAGAGAGACTTCTACGTAGACGACCTTATGTCTGGTGGAGACAGCATTGAAGACGTAGTGGAAATTAAACGCCAGGTCAAGGGGCTGCTCAGCCGTGGCCAATTCCCCATTCGCAAATGGTGCTCTAATGAATCAGCCGTGCTCGATGGTGAACTCGAAGTGGATAAGGAGAAGCTGCTAACATTTGATGATCGAAATGGAATCGCGAAAGCCTTGGGGCTGGTATGGAACGTCAGTTCTGACAACTTCTATTCAATTTTTCAAAAATTTTGCCGGATGGACCAGCCACCAAGCGCGCTGTTCTATCCACAGTCGCCAGAAATTACGATCCGCTTGGCTTAATTGCGCCTATCATTACAAAGGCCAAAATATTTATCCAAACATTATGGAAACATCAACTCAACTGGGACGACGCAATGCCAGCAGAGCTACAATCAGCATGGAGCCAGCTTTTCTCTCAACTTTCCATTGTCAGTGCACTCAAATTTCCACGGTACGCGATGATTCCTGCAGCATCATTTCAAATTCATGCATTTTGTGATGCAAGCAGTCTGGCATACGGCGCTTGTATTTACCTTCGTTCGGAATCACAGGACTCAATATCAACACATCTTTTATGCTCAAAATCTAGAGTCGCCCCTTTGAAAACTCTTACGATACCAAAGTTGGAATTGTCAGCTGCATTGGTTCTAGCTGAATTGGTCGCTAATCTCGCTCGCATTGTTCCATTTCAATGTGAATACCATTGCTGGTCCGACTCTACAATAACGCTCTCATGGATTCGATCATCGCCATCGGAATTCAACGTATTTGTTTCAAATCGCGTCAGTAGAATACAGGAGTTAACTCAGGAAATGACTTGGCATCACGTGCCAACAGCCTATAACCCATCTGACATACTATCTCGAGGCTGCACACCAAAGGAATTGATGAATGACAAGCTGTGGAAACATGGTCCTCAGTTTCTTAACGAGCCCAAATCCAAGTGGCCTACAAACGTGCTGCCAGATGTCGACTTTGCCAGAACGCCGTCGCAAGGTGCTGATCACCACAACAAAATACGATTTAACCAGTTTTTGCAAATATCAAAACTCGTTCACTTCTTTGCAACGAATTTTTGCTTATGTTCGCAAATTTTGGCTCACTTTATCGAAGAAATGCACTCAAGCTACGCTCAATTTGACCGTCGAGGATCTGCGCATGGGCACATATCTCTTTGTTAAAAACATACAAGAAGTCGCCTTTGCCATAGACTATGCGATGCTTTCCTCAAAGAAGTCGCTTCCAGCCAAAAGCAATTTGCTTTCTCTCTACCCATTCATCGACGGAAATGGACTCATCAGAGTTGGAGGTATACA